>JBBDGT010000359.1:0-69363 GCA_037306005.1 Rhinophrynus dorsalis | reverse complement strand
TGTAACTCCATGTCTGTGTCCTGATGATAGGTTCTCCTCAGAGTGTAACTCCGTGTCTGTGTCCTGATGATAGGTTCTCCTCAGAGTGTAACTCCATGTCTGTGTACTGATGATAGGTTCTCCTCAGAGTGTAACTCCATGTCTGTGTCTGATGATAGTTCTCCTCAGAGTGTAACTCCATGTCTATTATCTGATGATAGGTTCTCCTCAGAGTGTAACTCCATGTCTATGTCCTGATGATAGGTTTCCTCAGAGTGTAACTCCATGTCTATTATCTGATGATAGGTTCTCCTCAGAGTGTAACTCCATGTCTGTGTCCTGATGATAGGTTCTCCTCAGAGTGTAACTCCATGTCTATGTCCTGATGATAGGTTCTCCTCAGAGTGTAACTCCATGTCTGTGTCCTGATGATAGGTTCTCCTCAGAGTGTAACTCCATGTCTGTGTCCTGATGATAGTTTCTCCTCAGAGTGTAACTCCATGTCTATTATCTGATGATAGCTTCTCCTCAGAGTGTAACTCCATGTCTGTGTCCTGATGATAGGTTCTCCTCAGAGTGTAACTCGATGTCTGTGTCCTGATGATAGGTTCTCCTCAGAGTGTAACTCCATGTCTATTATCTGATGATAGGTTCTCCTCAGAGTATAACTCCATGTCTATTATCTGATGATAGGTTCTCCTCAGAGTGTAACTCCATGTCTGTGTCCTGATGATAGGTTCTCCTCAGAGTGTAAGTCCATGTCTGTGTCCTGATGATAGGTTCTCCTCAGAGTGTAACTCCATGTCTATTATCTGATGATAGGTTCTCCTCAGAGTGTAACTCCATGTCTATGTCCTGATGATAGGTTCTCCTCAGAGTGTAACTCCATGTCTATTATCTGATGATAGGTTCTCCTCAGAGTGTAACTCCATGTCTGTGTCCTGATGATAGGTTCTCCTCAGAGTGTAACTCCATGTCTGTGTCCTGATGATAGGTTCTCCTCTGAGTGTAACTCCATGTCTGTGTCCTGATGATAGTTTCTCCTCAGAGTGTAACTCCATGTCTATTATCTGATGATAGCTTCTCCTCAGAGTGTAACTCCATGTCTGTGTCCTGATGATAGGTTCTCCTCAGAGTGTAACTCGATGTCTGTGTCCTGATGATAGGTTCTCCTCAGAGTGTAACTCCATGTCTATTATCTGATGATAGGTTCTCCTCAGAGTATAACTCCATGTCTATTATCTGATGATAGGTTCTCCTCAGAGTGTAACTCCATGTCTATTATCTGATGATAGGTTCTCCTCAGAGTGTAACTCCATGTCTGTGTCCTGATGATAGGTTCTCCTCAGAGTGTAACTCCATGTCTATTATCTGATGATAGGTTCTCCTCAGAGTGTAACTCCATGTCTATATCCTGATGATAGGTTCTCCTCAGAGTGTAACTCCATGTCTATTACCTGATGATAGGTTCTCCTCAGAGTGTAACTCCATGTCTATGTCCTGATGATAGGTTCTCCTCAGAGTGTAACTCCATGTCTGTGTCCTGATGATAGGTTCTCCTCAGAGTGTAACTCCATGTCTGTGTCCTGATGATAGGTTCTCCTCAGAGTGTAACTCCATGTCTATGTCCTGATGATAGGTTCTCCTCAGAGTGTAACTCCATGTCTATTATCTGATGATAGGTTCTCCTCAGAGTGTAACTCCATGTCTATGTCCTGATGATTAGTTCACCTCAGAGTGTAACTCCATGTCTATTATCTGATGATAGGTTCTCCTCAGAGTGTAACTCGATGTCTATATCCTGATGATAGGTTCTCCTCAGAGTGTAACTCCATGTCTATGTCCTGATGATAGGTTCTCCTCAGAGTGTAACTCCATGTCTATGTCCTGATGATAGGTTCTCCTCAAAGTGTAACTCCATGTCTGTGTCCTGATGATAGGTTCTCCTCAGAGTGTAACTCCATGTCTATTATCTGATGATAGATTCTCCTCAGAGTGTAACTCCATGTCTATGTACTGATGATAGGTTCTCCTCAGAGTGTAACTCCATGTCTGTGTCCTGATGATAGGTTCTCCTCAGAGTGTAACTCCATGTCTATTACCTGATGATAGGTTCTCCTCAGAGTGTAACTCCATGTCTGTGTCCTGATGATAGGTTCTCCTCAGAGTGTAACTCCATGTCTGTGTCCTGATGATAGGTTCTCCTCAGAGTGTAACTCCATGTCTGTGTCCTGATGATAGGTTCTCCTCAGAGTGTAACTCCATGTCTATTATCTGATGATAGGTTCTCCTCAGAGTGTAACTCCATGTCTATTATCTGATGATAGGTTCTCCTCAGAGTGTAACTCCATGTCTATATCCTGATGATAGGTTCTCCTCAGAGTGTAACTCCATGTCTATGTCCTGATGATAGCTTCTCCTCAAAGTGTAACTCCATGTCTGTGTCCTGATGATAGGTTCTCCTCAGAGTGTAACTCCATGTCTATTATCTGATGATAGATTCTCCTCAGAGTGTAACTCCATGTCTATGTACTGATGATAGGTTCTCCTCAGAGTGTAACTCCATGTCTGTGTCCTGATGATAGGTTCTCCTCAGAGTGTAACTCCATGTCTATTACCTGATGATAGGTTCTCCTCAGAGTGTAACTCCATGTCTGTGTCCTGATGATAGGTTCTCCTCAGAGTGTAACTCCATGTCTGTGTCCTGATGATAGGTTCTCCTCAGAGTGTAACTCCATGTCTGTGTCCTGATGATAGGTTCTCCTCAGAGTGTAACTCCATGTCTATTATCTGATGATAGGTTCTCCTCAGAGTGTAACTCCATGTCTATTATCTGATGATAGGTTCTCCTCAGCGTGTAACTCATGTCTATTATCTCATGATAGGTTCTCCTCAGAGTATAACTCCATGTCTATTATCTGATGATAGGTTCTCCTCAGAGTGTAACTCCATGTGTACTACCTGATGATAGGTTCTCCTCAGAGTGTAACTCCATGTCTATGTCCTGATGATAGGTTCTCCTCAGAGTGTAACTCCATGTCTGTGTCCTGATGATAGGTTCTCCTCAGAGTGTAACTCCGTGTCTGTGTCCTGATGATAGGTTCTCCTCAGAGTGTAACTCCATGTCTGTGTACTGATGATAGGTTCTCCTCAGAGTGTAACTCCATGTCTGTGTCCTGATGATAGGTTCTCCTCAGAGTGTAACTCCATGTCTATTATCTGATGATAGGTTCTCCTCAGAGTGTAACTCCATGTCTATTATCTGATGATAGGTTCTCCTCAGAGTGTAACTCCATGTCTGTGTCCTGATGATAGGTTCTCCTCAGAGTGTAACTCCATGTCTATGTCCTGATGATAGGTTCTCCTCAGAGTGTAACTCCATGTCTGTGTCCTGATGATAGGTTCTCCTCAGAGTGTAACTCCATGTCTGTGTCCTGATGATAGTTTCTCCTCAGAGTGTAACTCCATGTCTATTATCTGATGATAGCTTCTCCTCAGAGTGTAACTCCATGTCTGTGTCCTGATGATAGGTTCTCCTCAGAGTGTAACTCGATGTCTGTGTCCTGATGATAGGTTCTCCTCAGAGTGTAACTCCATGTCTATTATCTGATGATAGGTTCTCCTCAGAGTATAACTCCATGTCTATTATCTGATGATAGGTTCTCCTCAGAGTGTAACTCCATGTCTATTATCTGATGATAGGTTCTCCTCAGAGTGTAACTCCATGTCTGTGTCCTGATGATAGGTTCTCCTCAGAGTGTAACTCCATGTCTATTATCTGATGATAGGTTCTCCTCAGAGTGTAACTCCATGTCTATATCCTGATGATAGGTTCTCCTCAGAGTGTAACTCCATGTCTATTACCTGATGATAGGTTCTCCTCAGAGTGTATCTCCATGTCTATGTCCTGATGATGGGTTCTCCTCAGAGTGTAACTCCATGTCTGTGTCCTGATGATAGGTTCTCCTCAGAGTGTAACTCCATGTCTGTGTCCTGATGATAGGTTCTCCTCAGAGTGTAACTCCATGTCTATGTCCTGATGATAGGTTCTCCTCAGAGTGTAACTCCATGTCTATTATCTGATGATAGGTTTCTCCTCAGAGTAAAACTCCATGTCTATGTCCTGATGATTAGTTCACCTCAGAGTGTAACTCCATGTCTATTATCTGATGATAGGTTCTCCTCAGAGTGTAAACTCCATGTCTATTATCTGATGATAGGTTCTCCTCAGAGTGTAACTCCATGTCTGTGTCCTGATGATAGGTTCTCCTCAGAGTGTAACTCCATGTCTATGTCCTGATGATAGGTTCTCCTCATAGTGTAACTCCATGTCTACTATCTGATGATAGGTTCTCTTCAGAGTGTAACTCCATGTCTATGTCCTGATGATAGGTTCTCCTCAGAGTGTAACTCCATGTCTATGTCCTGATGATAGGTTCTCCTCAAAGTGTAACTCCATGTCTGTGTCCTGATGATAGGTTCTCCTCAGAGTGTAACTCCATGTCTATTATCTGATGATAGATTCTCCTCAGAGTGTAACTCCATGTCTATGTACTGATGATAGGTTCTCCTCAGAGTGTAACTCCATGTCTGTGTCCTGATGATAGGTTCTCCTCAGAGTGTAACTCCATCTCTATTACCTGATGATAGGTTCTCCTCAGAGTGTAACTCCATGTCTGTGTCCTGATGATAGGTTCTCCTCAGAGTGTAACTCCATTTCTGTGTCCTGATGATAGGTTCTCCTCAGAGTGTAACTCCATGTCTATTATCTGATGATAGGTTCTCCTCAGAGTGTAACTCCATGTCTATTACCTGATGATAGGTTCTCCTCAGAGTGTAACTCCATGTCTATGTCCTGATGATAGGTTCTCCTCAGAGTGTAACTCCATGTCTGTGTCCTGATGATAGGTTCTCCTCAGAGTGTAACTCCATGTCTATGTCCTGATGATAGGTTCTCCTCAGAGTGTAACTCCATGTCTATTATCTGATGATAGGTTCTCCTCAGAGTGTAACTCCATGTCTGTGTCCTGATGATAGGTTCTCCTCAGAGTGTAACTCCATGTCTATGTCCTGATGATAGGTTCTCCTCAGAGTGTAACTCCATGTCTATTATCTGATGATAGGTTCTCCTCAGAGTGTAACTCCATGTCTGTGTCCTGATGATAGGTTCTCCTCAGAGTGTAACTCCATGTCTATTATCTGATGATAGGTTCTCCTCAGAGTGTAACTCCATGTCTATTACCTGATGATAGGTTCTCCTCAGAGTGTAACTCCATGTCTGTGTCCTGATGATAGGTTCTCCTCAGAGTGTAACTCCATGTCTATTATCTGATGATAGTTTCTCCTCAGAGTGTAACTCCATGTCTATTACCTGATGATAGGTTCTCCTCAGAGTGTAACTCCATGTCTATGTCCTGATGATAGGTTCTCCTCAGAGTGTAACTCCATGTCTATGTCCTGATGATAGGTTCTCCTCAGAGTGTAACTCCATGTCTATTATCTGATGATAGGTTCTCCTCAGAGTGTAACTCCATGTCTATTATCTGATGATAGGTTCTCCTCAGAGTGTAACTCCATGTCTATTATCTGATGATAGGTTCTCCTCAGAGTGTAACTCCATGTCTATTATCTGATGATAGGTTCTCCTCAGAGTGTAACTCCATGTCTGTGTCCTGATGATAGGTTCTCCTCAGAGTGTAACTCCATGTCTGTGTCCTGATGATAGGTTCTCCTCAGAGTGTAACTCCATGTCTATTATCTGATGATAGCTTCTCCTCAGAGTGTAACTCCATGTCTTTTATCTGATGATAGGTTCTCCTCAGAGTGTAACTCCATGTCTATTATCTGATGATAGGTTCTCCTCAGCGTGTAACTCCATGTCTATTATCTGATGATAGGTTCTCCTCAGAGTATAACTCCATGTCTATTATCTGATGATAGGTTCTCCTCAGAGTATAACTCCATGTCTATTATCTGATGATAGGTTCTCCTCAGAGTGTAACTCCATGTGTACTACCTGATGATAGGTTCTCCTCAGAGTGTAACTCCATGTCTATGTCCTGATGATAGGTTCTCCTCACAGTGTAACTCCATGTCTGTGTCCTGATGATAGGTTCTCCTCAGAGTGTAACTCTGTGTCTGTGTCCTGATGATAGGTTCTCCTCAGAGTGTAACTCCATGTCTGTGTACTGATGATAGGTTCTCCTCAGAGTGTAACTCCATGTCTGTGTCCTGATGATAGGTTCTCCTCAGAGTGTAACTCCATGTCTATTATCTGATGATAGGTTCTCCTCAGAGTGTAACTCCATGTCTATGTCCTGATGATAGGTTCTCCTCAGAGTGTAACTCCATGTCTGTGTCCTGATGATAGGTTCTCCTCAGAGTGTAACTCCATGTCTGTGTCCTGATGATAGGTTCTCCTCAGAGTGTAACTCCATGTCTATTATCTGATGATAGATTCTCCTCAGAGTGTAACTCCATGTCTGTGTCCTGATGATAGGTTCTCCTCAGAGTGTAACTCCATGTCTATGTCCTGATGATAGGTTCTCCTCAGAGTGTAACTCCATGTCTGTGTCCTGATGATAGGTTCTCCTCAGAGTGTAACTCCATGTCTGTGTCCTGATGATAGTTTCTCCTCAGAGTGTAACTCCATGTCTATTATCTGATGATAGCTTCTCCTCAGAGTGTAACTCCATGTCTGTGTCCTGATGATAGGTTCTCCTCAGAGTGTAACTCGATGTCTGTGTCCTGATGATAGGTTCTCCTCAGAGTGTAACTCCATGTCTATTATCTGATGATAGGTTCTCCTCAGAGTATAACTCCATGTCTATTATCTGATGATAGGTTCTCCTCAGAGTGTAAATCCATGTCTATTATCTGATGATAGGTTCTCCTCAGAGTGTAACTCCATGTCTGTGTCCTGATGATAGGTTCTCCTCAGAGTGTAACTCCATGTCTATGTCCTGATGATAGGTTCTCCTCAGAGCATAACTCCATGTCTGTGTCCTGATGATAGGTTCTCCTCAGAGTGTAACTCCATGTCTGTGTCCTGATGATAGGTTCTCCTCAGAGTGTAACTCGATGTCTGTGTCCTGATGATAGGTTCTCCTCAGAGTGTAACTCCATGTCTATTATCTGATGATAGGTTCTCCTCAGAGTATAACTCCATGTCTATTATCTGATGATAGGTTCTCCTCAGAGTGTAACTCCATGTCTATTATCTGATGATAGGTTCTCCTCAGAGTGTAACTCCATGTCTGTGTCCTGATGATAGGTTCTCCTCAGAGTGTAACTCCATGTCTATGTCCTGATGATAGGTTCTCCTCAGAGTATAACTCCATGTCTGTGTCCTGATGATAGGTTCTCCTCAGAGTGTAACTCCATGTCTGTGTCCTGATGATAGGTTCTCCTCAGAGTGTAACTCGATGTCTGTGTCCTGATGATAGGTTCTCCTCAGAGTGTAACTCCATGTCTATTATCTGATGATAGGTTCTCCTCAGAGTGTAACTCCATGTCTATTATCTGATGATAGGTTCTCCTCAGAGTGTAACTCCATGTCTGTGTCCTGATGATAGGTTCTCCTCAGAGTGTAACTCCATGTCTGTGTCCTGATGGTAGGTTCTCCTCAGAGTGTAACTCTATGTCTGTGTCCTGATGATAGGTTCTCCTCAGAGTGTAACTCCATGTCTATGTCCTGATGATAGGTTCTCCTCAGAGTGTAACTCCATGTCTATGTCCTGATGATAGGTTCTCCTCAGAGTGTAACTCCATGTCTATTATCTGATGATAGGTTCTCCTCAGAGTGTAACTCCATGTCTGTGTCCTGATGATAGGTTCTCCTCAGAGTGTAACTCCATGTCTGTGTCCTGATGATAGGTTCTCCTCAGAGTGTAACTCCATGTCTGTGTCCTGATGATAGGTTCTCCTCAGAGTATAACTCCATGTCTATTATCTGATGATAGGTTCTCCTCAGAGTGTAACTCCATGTCTATTATCTGATGATAGGTTCTCCTCAGAGTGTAACTCCATGTCTATTATCTGATGATAGGTTCTCCTCAGAGTGTAAGTCCATGTCTGTGTCCTGATGATAGGTTCTCCTCAGAGTGTAACTCCATGTCTATTATCTGATGATAGGTTCTCCTCAGAGTGTAACTCCATGTCTATGTCCTGATGATAGGTTCTCCTCAGAGTGTAACTCCATGTCTATTATCTGATGATAGGTTCTCCTCAGAGTGTAACTCCATGTCTGTGTCCTGATGATAGGTTCTCCTCAGAGTGTAACTCCATGTCTGTGTCCTGATGATAGGTTCTCCTCTGAGTGTAACTCCATGTCTGTGTCCTGATGATAGTTTCTCCTCAGAGTGTAACTCCATGTCTATTATCTGATGATAGCTTCTCCTCAGAGTGTAACTCCATGTCTGTGTCCTGATGATAGGTTCTCCTCAGAGTGTAACTCGATGTCTGTGTCCTGATGATAGGTTCTCCTCAGAGTGTAACTCCATGTCTATTATCTGATGATAGGTTCTCCTCAGAGTATAACTCCATGTCTATTATCTGATGATAGGTTCTCCTCAGAGTGTAACTCCATCTCTATTATCTGATGATAGGTTCTCCTCAGAGTGTAACTCCATGTCTGTGTCCTGATGATAGGTTCTCCTCAGAGTGTAACTCCATGTCTATTATCTGATGATAGGTTCTCCTCAGAGTGTAACTCCATGTCTATATCCTGATGATAGGTTCTCCTCAGAGTGTAACTCCATGTCTATTACCTGATGATAGGTTCTCCTCAGAGTGTAACTCCATGTCTATGTCCTGATGATAGGTTCTCCTCAGAGTGTAACTCCATGTCTGTGTCCTGATGATAGGTTCTCCTCAGAGTGTAACTCCATGTCTGTGTCCTGATGATAGGTTTCTCCTCAGAGTGTAACTCCATGTCTATGTCCTGATGATAGGTTCTCCTCAGAGTGTAACTCCATGTCTATTATCTGATGATAGGTTCTCCTCAGAGTGTAACTCCATGTCTATGTCCTGATGATTAGTTCACCTCAGAGTGTAACTCCATGTCTATTATCTGATGATAGGTTCTCCTCAGAGTGTAACTCCATGTCTATATCCTGATGATAGGTTCTCCTCAGAGTGTAACTCCATGTCTATGTCCTGATGATAGGTTCTCCTCAGAGTGTAACTCCATGTCTATGTCCTGATGATAGGTTCTCCTCAAAGTGTAACTCCATGTCTGTGTCCTGATGATAGGTTCTCCTCAGAGTGTAACTCCATGTCTATTATCTGATGATAGATTCTCCTCAGAGTGTAACTCCATGTCTATGTACTGATGATAGGTTCTCCTCAGAGTGTAACTCCATGTCTGTGTCCTGATGATAGGTTCTCCTCAGAGTGTAACTCCATGTCTATTACCTGATGATAGGTTCTCCTCAGAGTGTAACTCCATGTCTGTGTCCTGATGATAGGTTCTCCTCAGAGTGTAACTCCATGTCTGTGTCCTGATGATAGGTTCTCCTCAGAGTGTAACTCCATGTCTGTGTCCTGATGATAGGTTCTCCTCAGAGTGTAACTCCATGTCTATTATCTGATGATAGGTTCTCCTCAGAGTGTAACTCCATGTCTATTATCTGATGATAGGTTATCCTCAGCGTGTAACTCCATGTCTATTATCTGATGATAGGTTCTCCTCAGAGTGTAACTCCATGTGTACTACCTGATGATAGGTTCTCCTCAGAGTGTAACTCCATGTCTATGTCCTGATGATAGGTTCTCCTCAGAGTGTAACTCCGTGTCTGTGTCCTGATGATAGGTTCTCCTCAGAGTGTAACTCCGTGTCTGTGTCCTGATGATAGGTTCTCCTCAGAGTGTAACTCCATGTCTGTGTACTGATGATAGGTTCTCCTCAGAGTGTAACTCCATGTCTGTGTCCTGATGATAGGTTCTCCTCAGAGTGTAACTCCATGTCTATTATCTGATGATAGGTTCTCCTCAGAGTGTAACTCCATGTCTATTATCTGATGATAGGTTCTCCTCAGAGTGTAACTCCATGTCTGTGTCCTGATGATAGGTTCTCCTCAGAGTGTAACTCCATGTCTATGTCCTGATGATAGGTTCTCCTCAGAGTGTAACTCCATGTCTGTGTCCTGATGATAGGTTCTCCTCAGAGTGTAACTCCATGTCTGTGTCCTGATGATAGTTTCTCCTCAGAGTGTAACTCCATGTCTATTATCTGATGATAGCTTCTCCTCAGAGTGTAACTCCATGTCTGTGTCCTGATGATAGGTTCTCCTCAGAGTGTAACTCGATGTCTGTGTCCTGATGATAGGTTCTCCTCAGAGTGTAACTCCATGTCTATTATCTGATGATAGGTTCTCCTCAGAGTATAACTCCATGTCTATTATCTGATGATAGGTTCTCCTCAGAGTGTAACTCCATGTCTATTATCTGATGATAGGTTCTCCTCAGAGTGTAACTCCATGTCTGTGTCCTGATGATAGGTTCTCCTCAGAGTGTAACTCCATGTCTATGTCCTGATGATAGGTTCTCCTCAGAGTATAACTCCATGTCTGTGTCCTGATGATAGGTTCTCCTCAGAGTGTAACTCGATGTCTGTGTCCTGATGATAGGTTCTCCTCAGAGTGTAACTCCATGTCTATTATCTGATGATAGGTTCTCCTCAGAGTGTAACTCCATGTCTATTATCTGATGATAGGTTCTCCTCAGAGTGTAACTCCATGTCTATTATCTGATGATAGGTTCTCCTCAGAGTAAAACTCCATGTCTATTATCTGATGATAGGTTCTCCTCAGAGTGTAACTCCATGTCTGTGTCCTGATGATAGGTTCTCCTCAGAGTGTAACTCCATGTCTATGTCCTGATGATAGGTTCTCCTCATAGTGTAACTCCATGTCTACTATCTGATGATAGGTTCTCCTCAGAGTGTAACTCCATGTCTATGTCCTGATGATAGGTTCTCCTCAGAGTGTAACTCCATGTCTATGTCCTGATGATAGGTTCTCCTCAAAGTGTAACTCCATGTCTGTGTCCTGATGATAGGTTCTCCTCAGAGTGTAACTCCATGTCTATTATCTGATAATAGATTCTCCTCAGAGTGTAACTCCATGTCTATGTACTGATGATAGGTTCTCCTCAGAGTGTAACTCCATGTCTGTGTCCTGATGATAGGTTCTCCTCAGAGTGTAACTCCATGTCTATTATCTGATGATAGGTTCTCCTCAGAGTGTAACTCCATGTCTATTACCTGATGATAGGTTCTCCTCAGAGTGTAACTCCATGTCTGTGTCCTGATGATAGGTTCTCCTCAGAGTGTAACTCCATGTCTGTGTCCTGATGATAGGTTCTCCTCAGAGTGTAACTCCATGTCTATTATCTGATGATAGGTTCTCCTCAGAGTGTAACTCCATGTCTATTACCTGATGATAGGTTCTCCTCAGAGTGTAACTCCATGTCTGTGTCCTGATGATAGGTTCTCCTCAGAGTGTAACTCCATGTCTGTGTCCTGATGATAGGTTCTCCTCAGAGTGTAACTCCATGTCTATGTCCTGATGATAGGTTCTCCTCAGAGTGTAACTCCATGTCTGTGTCCTGATGATAGGTTCTCCTCAGAGTGTAACTCCATGTCTATTATCTGATGATAGGTTCTCCTCAGAGTCTAAATCCATGTCTATTACCTGATGATAGGTTCTCCTCAGAGTGTAACTCCATGTCTATGTCCTGATGATAGGTTCTCCTCAGAGTGTAACTCCATGTCTGTGTCCTGATGATAGGTTCTCCTCAGAGTGTAACTCCATGTCTATGTCCTGATGATAGGTTCTCCTCAGAGTGTAACTCCATGTCTATTATCTGATGATAGGTTCTCCTCAGAGTGTAACTCCATGTCTGTGTCCTGATGATAGGTTCTCCTCAGAGTGTAACTCCATGTCTATGTCCTGATGATAGGTTCTCCTCAGAGTGTAACTCCATGTCTATTATCTGATGATAGGTTCTCCTCAGAGTGTAACTCCATGTCTGTGTCCTGATGATAGGTTCTCCTCAGAGTGTAACTCCATGTCTATTATCTGATGATAGGTTCTCCTCAGAGTGTAACTCCATGTCTATTACCTGATGATAGGTTCTCCTCAGAGTGTAACTCCATGTCTGTGTCCTGATGACAGGTTCTCCTCAGACTGTAACTCCATGTCTATTATCTGATGATAGGTTCTCCTCAGAGTGTAACTCCATGTCTATTATCTGATGATAGGTTCTCCTCAGAGTGTAACTCCATGTCTATTATCTGATGATAGGTTCTCCTCAGAGTGTAACTCCATGTCTGTGTCCTGATGATAGGTTCTCCTCAGAGTGTAACTCCATGTCTATTATCTGATGATAGGTTCTCCTCAGAGTGTAACTCCATGTCTATTATCTGATGATAGGTTCTCCTCAGAGTGTAACTCCATGTCTATTATCTGATGATAGGTTCTCCTCAGAGTGTAACTCCATGTCTGTGTCCTGATGATAGGTTCTCCTCAGAGTGTAACTCCATGTCTATTATCTGATGATAGGTTCTCCTCAGAGTGTAACTCCATGTCTATGTCCTGATGATAGGTTCTCCTCAGAGTGTAACTCCATGTCTGTGTACTGATGATAGGTTCTCCTCAGAGTGTAACTCCATGTCTATTACCTGATGATAGGTTCTCCTCAGAGTGTAACTCCATGTCTGTGTCCTGATGATAGGTTCTCCTCAGAGTGTAACTCCATGTCTGTGTCCTGATGATAGGTTCTCCTCAGAGTGTAACTCCATGTCTATTATCTGATGATAGGTTCTCCTCAGAGTGTAACTCCATGTCTATTACCTGATGATAGGTTCTCCTCAGAGTGTAACTCCATGTCTATGTCCTGATGATAGGTTCTCCTCAGAGTGTAACTCCATGTCTGTGTCCTGATGATAGGTTCTCCTCAGAGTGTAACTCCATGTCTATGTCCTGATGATAGGTTCTCCTCAGAGTGTAACTCCATGTCTATTATCTGATGATAGGTTCTCCTCAGAGTGTAACTCCATGTCTATGTCCTGATGATAGGTTCTCCTCAGAGTGTAACTCCATGTCTGTGTCCTGATGATAGGTTCTCCTCAGAGTGTAACTCCATGTCTATGTCCTGATGATAGGTTCTCCTCAGAGTGTAACTCCATGTCTATTATCTGATGATAGGTTCTCCTCAGAGTGTAACTCCATGTCTATTACCTGATGATAGGTTCTCCTCAGAGTGTAACTCCATGTCTGTGTCCTGATGATAGGTTCTCCTCAGAGTGTAACTCCATGTCTGTGTCCTGATGATAGGTTCTCCTCAGAGTGTAACTCCATGTCTATTATCTGATGATAGGTTCTCCTCAGAGTGTAACTCCATGTCTATTACCTGATGATAGGTTCTCCTCAGAGTGTAACTCCATGTCTGTGTCCTGATGATAGGTTCTCCTCAGAGTGTAACTCCATGTCTGTGTCCTGATGATAGGTTCTCCTCAGAGTGTAACTCCATGTCTATGTCCTGATGATAGGTTCTCCTCAGAGTGTAACTCCATGTCTGTGTCCTGATGATAGGTTCTCCTCAGAGTGTAACTCCATGTCTATTATCTGATGATAGGTTCTCCTCAGAGTGTAACTCCATGTCTATTACCTGATGATAGGTTCTCCTCAGAGTGTAACTCCATGTCTATGTCCTGATGATAGGTTCTCCTCAGAGTGTAACTCCATGTCTGTGTCCTGATGATAGGTTCTCCTCAGAGTGTAACTCCATGTCTATGTCCTGATGATAGGTTCTCCTCAGAGTGTAACTCCATGTCTATTATCTGATGATAGGTTCTCCTCAGAGTGTAACTCCATGTCTGTGTCCTGATGATAGGTTCTCCTCAGAGTGTAACTCCATGTCTATGTCCTGATGATAGGTTCTCCTCAGAGTGTAACTCCATGTCTATTATCTGATGATAGGTTCTCCTCAGAGTGTAACTCCATGTCTGTGTCCTGATGATAGGTTCTCCTCAGAGTGTAACTCCATGTCTATTATCTGATGATAGGTTCTCCTCAGAGTGTAACTCCATGTCTATTACCTGATGATAGGTTCTCCTCAGAGTGTAACTCCATGTCTGTGTCCTGATGATAGGTTCTCCTCAGACTGTAACTCCATGTCTATTATCTGATGATAGGTTCTCCTCAGAGTGTAACTCCATGTCTATTACCTGATGATAGGTTCTCCTCAGAGTGTAACTCCATGTCTATGTCCTGATGATAGGTTCTCCTCAGAGTGTAACTCCATGTCTGTGTCCTGATGATAGGTTCTCCTCAGAGTGTAACTCCATGTCTATTATCTGATGATAGGTTCTCCTCAGAGTGTAACTACATGTCTATTATCTGATGATAGGTTCTCCTCAGAGTGTAACTCCATGTCTATTATCTGATGATAGGTTCTCCTCAGAGTGTAACTCCATGTCTATTATCTGATGATAGGTTCTCCTCAGAGTGTAACTCCATGTCTGTGTCCTGATGATAGGTTCTCCTCAGAGTGTAACTCCATGTCTATTATCTGATGATAGGTTCTCCTCAGAGTGTAACTCCATGTCTATTATCTGATGATAGGTTCTCCTCAGAGTGTAACTCCATGTCTATTATCTGATGATAGGTTCTCCTCAGAGTGTAACTCCATGTCTGTGTCCTGATGATAGGTTCTCCTCAGAGTGTAACTCCATGTCTATTATCTGATGATAGGTTCTCCTCAGAGTGTAACTCCATGTCTATGTCCTGATGATAGGTTCTCCTCAGAGTGTAACTCCATGTCTGTGTACTGATGATAGGTTCTCCTCAGAGTGTAACTCCATGTCTATTACCTGATGATAGGTTCTCCTCAGAGTGTAACTCCATGTCTGTGTCCTGATGATAGGTTCTCCTCAGAGTGTAACTCCATGTCTGTGTCCTGATGATAGGTTCTCCTCAGAGTGTAACTCCATGTCTATTATCTGATGATAGGTTCTCCTCAGAGTGTAACTCCATGTCTATTACCTGATGATAGGTTCTCCTCAGAGTGTAACTCCATGTCTATGTCCTGATGATAGGTTCTCCTCAGAGTGTAACTCCATGTCTGTGTCCTGATGATAGGTTCTCCTCAGAGTGTAACTCCATGTCTATGTCCTGATGATAGGTTCTCCTCAGAGTGTAACTCCATGTCTATTATCTGATGATAGGTTCTCCTCAGAGTGTAACTCCATGTCTGTGTCCTGATGATAGGTTCTCCTCAGAGTGTAACTCCATGTCTGTGTCCTGATGATAGGTTCTCCTCAGAGTGTAACTCCATGTCTGTGTCCTGATGATAGGTTCTCCTCAGAGTATAACTCCATGTCTATTATCTGATGATAGGTTCTCCTCAGAGTGTAACTCCATGTCTATTATCTGATGATAGGTTCTCCTCAGAGTGTAACTCCATGTCTATTATCTGATGATAGGTTCTCCTCAGAGTGTAACTCCATGTCTGTGTCCTGATGATAGGTTCTCCTCAGAGTGTAACTCCATGTCTATTATCTGATGATAGGTTCTCCTCAGAGTGTAACTCCATGTCTATGTCCTGATGATAGGTTCTCCTCAGAGTGTAACTCCATGTCTATTATCTGATGATAGGTTCTCCTCAGAGTGTAACTCCATGTCTGTGTCCTGATGATAGGTTCTCCTCAGAGTGTAACTCCATGTCTGTGTCCTGATGATAGGTTCTCCTCAGAGTGTAACTCCATGTCTATTATCTGATGATAGCTTCTCCTCAGAGTGTAACTCCATGTCTGTGTCCTGATGATAGGTTCTCCTCAGAGTGTAACTCGATGTCTGTGTCCTGATGATAGGTTCTCCTCAGAGTGTAACTCCATGTCTATTATCTGATGATAGGTTCTCCTCAGAGTATAACTCCATGTCTATTATCTGATGATAGGTTCTCCTCAGAGTGTAACTCCATCTCTATTATCTGATGATAGGTTCTCCTCAGAGTGTAACTCCATGTCTGTGTCCTGATGATAGGTTCTCCTCAGAGTGTAACTCCATGTCTATTATCTGATGATAGGTTCTCCTCAGAGTGTAACTCCATGTCTATATCCTGATGATAGGTTCTCCTCAGAGTGTAACTCCATGTCTATTACCTGATGATAGGTTCTCCTCAGAGTGTAACTCCATGTCTGTGTCCTGATGATAGGTTCTCCTCAGAGTGTAACTCCATGTCTGTGTCCTGATGATAGGTTCTCCTCAGAGTGTAACTCCATGTCTGTGTCCTGATGATAGGTTCTCCTCAGAGTGTAACTCCATGTCTATGTCCTGATGATAGGTTCTCCTCAGAGTGTAACTCCATGTCTATTATCTGATGATAGGTTCTCCTCAGAGTGTAACTCCATGTCTATTATCTGATGATAGGTTCTCCTCAGAGTGTAACTCCATGTCTATTATCTGATGATAGGTTCTCCTCAGAGTGTAACTCCATGTCTATTATCTGATGATAGGTTCTCCTCAGAGTGTAACTCCATGTCTGTGTCCTGATGATAGGTTCTCCTCAGAGTGTAACTCCATGTCTATTATCTGATGATAGGTTCTCCTCAGAGTGTAACTCCATGTCTATGTCCTGATGATAGGTTCTCCTCAGAGTGTAACTCCATGTCTGTGTACTGATGATAGGTTCTCCTCAGAGTGTAACTCCATGTCTATTACCTGATGATAGGTTCTCCTCAGAGTGTAACTCCATGTCTGTGTCCTGATGATAGGTTCTCCTCAGAGTGTAACTCCATGTCTGTGTCCTGATGATAGGTTCTCCTCAGAGTGTAACTCCATGTCTGTGTCCTGATGATAGGTTCTCCTCAGAGTGTAACTCCATGTCTATTATCTGATGATAGGTTCTCCTCAGAGTGTAACTCCATGTCTATTACCTGATGATAGGTTCTCCTCAGAGTGTAACTCCATGTCTATGTCCTGATGATAGGTTCTCCTCAGACTGTAACTCCATGTCTGTGTCCTGATGATAGGTTCTCCTCAGAGTGTAACTCCATGTCTATGTCCTGATGATAGGTTCTCCTCAGAGTGTAACTCCATGTCTATTATCTGATGATAGGTTCTCCTCAGAGTGTAACTCCATGTCTGTGTCCTGATGATAGGTTCTCCTCAGAGTGTAACTCCATGTCTGTGTCCTGATGATAGGTTCTCCTCAGAGTATAACTCCATGTCTATTATCTGATGATAGGTTCTCCTCAGAGTGTAACTCCATGTCTATTATCTGATGATAGGTTCTCCTCAGAGTGTAACTCCATGTCTATTATCTGATGATAGGTTCTCCTCAGAGTGTAACTCCATGTCTATTATCTGATGATAGGTTCTCCTCAGAGTGTAACTCCATGTCTATTATCTGATGATAGGTTCTCCTCAGAGTGTAACTCCATGTCTATGTCCTGATGATAGGTTCTCCTCAGAGTGTAACTCCATGTCTATTATCTGATGATAGGTTCTCCTCAGAGTGTAACTCCATGTCTGTGTCCTGATGATAGGTTCTCCTCAGAGTGTAACTCCATGTCTATGTCCTGATGATAGGTTCTCCTCAGAGTGTAACTCCATGTCTATTATCTGATGATAGGTTCTCCTCAGAGTGTAACTCCATGTCTATTATCTGATGATAGGTTCTCCTCAGAGTGTAACTCCATGTCTATTATCTGATGATAGGTTCTCCTCAGAGTGTAACTCCATGTCTGTGTCCTGATGATAGGTTCTCCTCAGAGTGTAACTCCATGTCTATTATCTGATGATAGGTTCTCCTCAGAGTGTAACTCCATGTCTATTACCTGATGATAGGTTCTCCTCAGAGTGTAACTCCATGTCTGTGTCCTGATGATAGGTTCTCCTCAGAGTGTAACTCCATGTCTATTATCTGATGATAGGTTCTCCTCAGAGTGTAACTCCATGTCTATTACCTGATGATAGGTTCTCCTCAGAGTGTAACTCCATGTCTATGTCCTGATGATAGGTTCTCCTCAGAGTGTAACTCCATGTCTGTGTCCTGATGATAGGTTCTCCTCAGAGTGTAACTCCATGTCTATGTCCTGATGATAGGTTCTCCTCAGAGTGTAACTCCATGTCTATTATCTGATGATAGGTTCTCCTCAGAGTGTAACTCCATGTCTATTATCTGATGATAGGTTCTCCTCAGAGTGTAACTACATGTCTATTATCTGATGATAGGTTCTCCTCAGAGTGTAACTCCATGTCTATTATCTGATGATAGGTTCTCCTCAGAGTGTAACTCCATGTCTATTATCTGATGATAGGTTCTCCTCAGAGTGTAACTCCATGTCTGTGTCCTGATGATAGGTTCTCCTCAGAGTGTAACTCCATGTCTATTATCTGATGATAGGTTCTCCTCAGAGTGTAACTCCATGTCTATTATCTGATGATAGGTTCTCCTCAGAGTGTAACTCCATGTCTGTGTCCTGATGATAGGTTCTCCTCAGAGTGTAACTCCATGTCTATTATCTGATGATAGGTTCTCCTCAGAGTGTAACTCCATGTCTATGTCCTGATGATAGGTTCTCCTCAGAGTGTAACTCCATGTCTGTGTACTGATGATAGGTTCTCCTCAGAGTGTAACTCCATGTCTATTACCTGATGATAGGTTCTCCTCAGAGTGTAACTCCATGTCTGTGTCCTGATGATAGGTTCTCCTCAGAGTGTAACTCCATGTCTGTGTCCTGATGATAGGTTCTCCTCAGAGTGTAACTCCATGTCTATTATCTGATGATAGGTTCTCCTCAGAGTGTAACTCCATGTCTATTACCTGATGATAGGTTCTCCTCAGAGTGTAACTCCATGTCTATGTCCTGATGATAGGTTCTCCTCAGAGTGTAACTCCATGTCTGTGTCCTGATGATAGGTTCTCCTCAGAGTGTAACTCCATGTCTATGTCCTGATGATAGGTTCTCCTCAGAGTGTAACTCCATGTCTATTATCTGATGATAGGTTCTCCTCAGAGTGTAACTCCATGTCTGTGTCCTGATGATAGGTTCTCCTCAGAGTGTAACTCCATGTCTGTGTCCTGATGATAGGTTCTCCTCAGAGTGTAACTCCATGTCTGTGTCCTGATGATAGGTTCTCCTCAGAGTATAACTCCATGTCTATTATCTGATGATAGGTTCTCCTCAGAGTGTAACTCCATGTCTATTATCTGATGATAGGTTCTCCTCAGAGTGTAACTCCATGTCTATTATCTGATGATAGGTTCTCCTCAGAGTGTAACTCCATGTCTATTATCTGATGATAGGTTCTCCTCAGAGTGTAACTCCATGTCTGTGTCCTGATGATAGGTTCTCCTCAAAGTGTAACTCCATGTCTATTATCTGATGATAGGTTCTCCTCAGAGTGTAACTCCATGTCTATGTCCTGATGATAGGTTCTCCTCAGAGTGTAACTCCATGTCTATTATCTGATGATAGGTTCTCCTCAGAGTGTAACTCCATGTCTGTGTCCTGATGATAGGTTCTCCTCAGAGTGTAACTCCATGTCTGTGTCCTGATGATAGGTTCTCCTCAGAGTGTAACTCCATGTCTGTGTCCTGATGATAGTTTCTCCTCAGAGTGTAACTCCATGTCTATTATCTGATGATAGCTTCTCCTCAGAGTGTAACTCCATGTCTGTGTCCTGATGATAGGTTCTCCTCAGAGTGTAACTCGATGTCTGTGTCCTGATGATAGGTTCTCCTCAGAGTGTAACTCCATGTCTATTATCTGATGATAGGTTCTCCTCAGAGTATAACTCCATGTCTATTATCTGATGATAGGTTCTCCTCAGAGTGTAACTCCATCTCTATTATCTGATGATAGGTTCTCCTCAGAGTGTAACTCCATGTCTGTGTCCTGATGATAGGTTCTCCTCAGAGTGTAACTCCATGTCTATTATCTGATGATAGGTTCTCCTCAGAGTGTAACTCCATGTCTATATCCTGATGATAGGTTCTCCTCAGAGTGTAACTCCATGTCTATTACCTGATGATAGGTTCTCCTCAGAGTGTAACTCCATGTCTGTGTCCTGATGATAGGTTCTCCTCAGAGTGTAACTCCATGTCTGTGTCCTGATGATAGGTTCTCCTCAGAGTGTAACTCCATGTCTGTGTCCTGATGATAGGTTCTCCTCAGAGTGTAACTCCATGTCTATGTCCTGATGATAGGTTCTCCTCAGAGTGTAACTCCATGTCTATTATCTGATGATAGGTTCTCCTCAGAGTGTAACTCCATGTCTATTATCTGATGATAGGTTCTCCTCAGAGTGTAACTCCATGTCTGTGTCCTGATGATAGGTTCTCCTCAGAGTGTAACTCCATGTCTATTATCTGATGATAGGTTCTCCTCAGAGTGTAACTCCATGTCTATTATCTGATGATAGGTTCTCCTCAGAGTGTAACTCCATGTCTGTGTCCTGATGATAGGTTCTCCTCAGAGTGTAACTCCATGTCTATTATCTGATGATAGGTTCTCCTCAGAGTGTAACTCCATGTCTATGTCCTGATGATAGGTTCTCCTCAGAGTGTAACTCCATGTCTGTGTACTGATGATAGGTTCTCCTCAGAGTGTAACTCCATGTCTATTACCTGATGATAGGTTCTCCTCAGAGTGTAACTCCATGTCTGTGTCCTGATGATAGGTTCTCCTCAGAGTGTAACTCCATGTCTGTGTCCTGATGATAGGTTCTCCTCAGAGTGTAACTCCATGTCTATTATCTGATGATAGGTTCTCCTCAGAGTGTAACTCCATGTCTATTACCTGATGATAGGTTCTCCTCAGAGTGTAACTCCATGTCTATGTCCTGATGATAGGTTCTCCTCAGAGTGTAACTCCATGTCTGTGTCCTGATGATAGGTTCTCCTCAGAGTGTAACTCCATGTCTATGTCCTGATGATAGGTTCTCCTCAGAGTGTAACTCCATGTCTATTATCTGATGATAGGTTCTCCTCAGAGTGTAACTCCATGTCTGTGTCCTGATGATAGGTTCTCCTCAGAGTGTAACTCCATGTCTGTGTCCTGATGATAGGTTCTCCTCAGAGTGTAACTCCATGTCTGTGTCCTGATGATAGGTTCTCCTCAGAGTATAACTCCATGTCTATTATCTGATGATAGGTTCTCCTCAGAGTGTAACTCCATGTCTATTATCTGATGATAGGTTCTCCTCAGAGTGTAACTCCATGTCTATTATCTGATGATAGGTTCTCCTCAGAGTGTAACTCCATGTCTGTGTCCTGATGATAGGTTCTCCTCAGAGTGTAACTCCATGTCTATTATCTGATGATAGGTTCTCCTCAGAGTGTAACTCCATGTCTATGTCCTGATGATAGGTTCTCCTCAGAGTGTAACTCCATGTCTATTATCTGATGATAGGTTCTCCTCAGAGTGTAACTCCATGTCTGTGTCCTGATGATAGGTTCTCCTCAGAGTGTAACTCCATGTCTGTGTCCTGATGATAGGTTCTCCTCAGAGTGTAACTCCATGTCTGTGTCCTGATGATAGTTTCTCCTCAGAGTGTAACTCCATGTCTATTATCTGATGATAGCTTCTCCTCAGAGTGTAACTCCATGTCTGTGTCCTGATGATAGGTTCTCCTCAGAGTGTAACTCCATGTCTGTGTCCTGATGATAGGTTCTCCTCAGAGTGTAACTCCATGTCTATTATCTGATGATAGGTTCTCCTCAGAGTATAACTCCATGTCTATTATCTGATGATAGGTTCTCCTCAGAGTGTAACTCCATCTCTATTATCTGATGATAGGTTCTCCTCAGAGTGTAACTCCATGTCTGTGTCCTGATGATAGGTTCTCCTCAGAGTGTAACTCCATGTCTATTATCTGATGATAGGTTCTCCTCAGAGTGTAACTCCATGTCTATATCCTGATGATAGGTTCTCCTCAGAGTGTAACTCCATGTCTATTACCTGATGATAGGTTCTCCTCAGAGTGTAACTCCATGTCTGTGTCCTGATGATAGGTTCTCCTCAGAGTGTAACTCCATGTCTGTGTCCTGATGATAGGTTCTCCTCAGAGTGTAACTCCATGTCTATGTCCTGATGATAGGTTCTCCTCAGAGTGTAACTCCATGTCTATTATCTGATGATAGGTTCTCCTCAGAGTGTAACTCCATGTTTATGTCCTGATGATTAGTTCACCTCAGAGTGTAACTCCATGTCTATTATCTGATGATAGGTTCTCCTCAGAGTGTAACTCCATGTCTATATCCTGATGATAGGTTCTCCTCAGAGTGTAACTCCATGTCTATGTCCTGATGATAGGTTCTCCTCAGAGTGTAACTCCATGTCTATGTCCTGATGATAGGTTCTCCTCAAAGTGTAACTCCATGTCTGTGTCCTGATGATAGGTTCTCCTCAGAGTGTAACTCCATGTCTATTATCTGATGATAGATTCTCCTCAGAGTGTAACTCCATGTCTATGTACTGATGATAGGTTCTCCTCAGAGTGTAACTCCATGTCTGTGTCCTGATGATAGGTTCTCCTCAGAGTGTAACTCCATGTCTATTACCTGATGATAGGTTCTCCTCAGAGTGTAACTCCATGTCTGTGTCCTGATGATAGGTTCTCCTCAGAGTGTAACTCCATGTCTGTGTCCTGATGATAGGTTCTCCTCAGAGTGTAACTCCATGTCTGTGTCCTGATGATAGGTTCTCCTCAGAGTGTAACTCCATGTCTATTATCTGATGATAGGTTCTCCTCAGAGTGTAACTCCATGTCTATTATCTGATGATAGGTTCTCCTCAGCGTGTAACTCCATGTCTATTATCTGATGATAGGTTCTCCTCAGAGTATAACTCCATGTCTATTATCTGATGATAGGTTCTCCTCAGAGTGTAACTCCATGTGTACTACCTGATGATAGGTTCTCCTCAGAGTGTAACTCCATGTCTATGTCCTGATGATAGGTTCTCCTCAGAGTGTAACTCCATGTCTGTGTCCTGATGATAGGTTCTCCTCAGAGTGTAACTCCGTGTCTGTGTCCTGATGATAGGTTCTCCTCAGAGTGTAACTCCATGTCTGTGTACTGATGATAGGTTCTCCTCAGAGTGTAACTCCATGTCTGTGTCCTGATGATAGGTTCTCCTCAGAGTGTAACTCCATGTCTATTATCTGATGATAGGTTCTCCTCAGAGTGTAACTCCATGTCTATGTCCTGATGATAGGTTCTCCTCAGAGTGTAACTCCATGTCTGTGTCCTGATGATAGGTTCTCCTCAGAGTGTAACTCCATGTCTATTATCTGATGATAGGTTCTCCTCAGAGTGTAACTCCATGTCTGTGTCCTGATGATAGGTTCTCCTCAGAGTGTAACTCCATGTCTATTATCTGATGATAGGTTCTCCTCAGAGTGTAACTCCATGTCTGTGTCCTGATGATAGGTTCTCCTCAGAGTGTAACTCCATGTCTATTATCTGATGATAGGTTCTCCTCAGAGTGTAACTCCATGTCTATGTCCTGATGATAGGTTCTCCTCAGAGTGTAACTCCATGTCTGTGTACTGATGATAGGTTCTCCTCAGAGTGTAACTCCATGTCTATTACCTGATGATAGGTTCTCCTCAGAGTGTAACTCCATGTCTGTGTCCTGATGATAGGTTCTCCTCAGAGTGTAACTCCATGTCTGTGTCCTGATGATAGGTTCTCCTCAGAGTGTAACTCCATGTCTATTATCTGATGATAGGTTCTCCTCAGAGTGTAACTCCATGTCTATTACCTGATGATAGGTTCTCCTCAGAGTGTAACTCCATGTCTATGTCCTGATGATAGGTTCTCCTCAGAGTGTAACTCCATGTCTGTGTCCTGATGATAGGTTCTCCTCAGAGTGTAACTCCATGTCTATGTCCTGATGATAGGTTCTCCTCAGAGTGTAACTCCATGTCTATTATCTGATGATAGGTTCTCCTCAGAGTGTAACTCCATGTCTGTGTCCTGATGATAGGTTCTCCTCAGAGTGTAACTCCATGTCTGTGTCCTGATGATAGGTTCTCCTCAGAGTGTAACTCCATGTCTGTGTCCTGATGATAGGTTCTCCTCAGAGTATAACTCCATGTCTATTATCTGATGATAGGTTCTCCTCAGAGTGTAACTCCATGTCTATTATCTGATGATAGGTTCTCCTCAGAGTGTAACTCCATGTCTATTATCTGATGATAGGTTCTCCTCAGAGTGTAACTCCATGTCTATTATCTGATGATAGGTTCTCCTCAGAGTGTAACTCCATGTCTGTGTCCTGATGATAGGTTCTCCTCAGAGTGTAACTCCATGTCTATTATCTGATGATAGGTTCTCCTCAGAGTGTAACTCCATGTCTATGTCCTGATGATAGGTTCTCCTCAGAGTGTAACTCCATGTCTATTATCTGATGATAGGTTCTCCTCAGAGTGTAACTCCATGTCTGTGTCCTGATGATAGGTTCTCCTCAGAGTGTAACTCCATGTCTGTGTCCTGATGATAGGTTCTCCTCAGAGTGTAACTCCATGTCTGTGTCCTGATGATAGTTTCTCCTCAGAGTGTAACTCCATGTCTATTATCTGATGATAGCTTCTCCTCAGAGTGTAACTCCATGTCTGTGTCCTGATGATAGGTTCTCCTCAGAGTGTAACTCGATGTCTGTGTCCTGATGATAGGTTCTCCTCAGAGTGTAACTCCATGTCTATTATCTGATGATAGGTTCTCCTCAGAGTATAACTCCATGTCTATTATCTGATGATAGGTTCTCCTCAGAGTGTAACTCCATCTCTATTATCTGATGATAGGTTCTCCTCAGAGTGTAACTCCATGTCTGTGTCCTGATGATAGGTTCTCCTCAGAGTGTAACTCCATGTCTATTATCTGATGATAGGTTCTCCTCAGAGTGTAACTCCATGTCTATATCCTGATGATAGGTTCTCCTCAGAGTGTAACTCCATGTCTATTACCTGATGATAGGTTCTCCTCAGAGTGTAACTCCATGTCTGTGTCCTGATGATAGGTTCTCCTCAGAGTGTAACTCCATGTCTGTGTCCTGATGATAGGTTCTCCTCAGAGTGTAACTCCATGTCTGTGTCCTGATGATAGGTTCTCCTCAGAGTGTAACTCCATGTCTATGTCCTGATGATAGGTTCTCCTCAGAGTGTAACTCCATGTCTATTATCTGATGATAGGTTCTCCTCAGAGTGTAACTCCATGTTTATGTCCTGATGATTAGTTCACCTCAGAGTGTAACTCCATGTCTATTATCTGATGATAGGTTCTCCTCAGAGTGTAACTCCATGTCTATATCCTGATGATAGGTTCTCCTCAGAGTGTAACTCCATGTCTATGTCCTGATGATAGGTTCTCCTCAGAGTGTAACTCCATGTCTATGTCCTGATGATAGGTTCTCCTCAAAGTGTAACTCCATGTCTGTGTCCTGATGATAGGTTCTCCTCAGAGTGTAACTCCATGTCTATTATCTGATGATAGATTCTCCTCAGAGTGTAACTCCATGTCTATGTACTGATGATAGGTTCTCCTCAGAGTGTAACTCCATGTCTGTGTCCTGATGATAGGTTCTCCTCAGAGTGTAACTCCATGTCTATTACCTGATGATAGGTTCTCCTCAGAGTGTAACTCCATGTCTGTGTCCTGATGATAGGTTCTCCTCAGAGTGTAACTCCATGTCTGTGTCCTGATGATAGGTTCTCCTCAGAGTGTAACTCCATGTCTGTGTCCTGATGATAGGTTCTCCTCAGAGTGTAACTCCATGTCTATTATCTGATGATAGGTTCTCCTCAGAGTGTAACTCCATGTCTATTATCTGATGATAGGTTCTCCTCAGCGTGTAACTCCATGTCTATTATCTGATGATAGGTTCTCCTCAGAGTATAACTCCATGTCTATTATCTGATGATAGGTTCTCCTCAGAGTGTAACTCCATGTGTACTACCTGATGATAGGTTCTCCTCAGAGTGTAACTCCATGTCTATGTCCTGATGATAGGTTCTCCTCAGAGTGTAACTCCATGTCTGTGTCCTGATGATAGGTTCTCCTCAGAGTGTAACTCCGTGTCTGTGTCCTGATGATAGGTTCTCCTCAGAGTGTAACTCCATGTCTGTGTACTGATGATAGGTTCTCCTCAGAGTGTAACTCCATGTCTGTGTCCTGATGATAGGTTCTCCTCAGAGTGTAACTCCATGTCTATTATCTGATGATAGGTTCTCCTCAGAGTGTAACTCCATGTCTATGTCCTGATGATAGGTTCTCCTCAGAGTGTAACTCCATGTCTGTGTCCTGATGATAGGTTCTCCTCAGAGTGTAACTCCATGTCTATTATCTGATGATAGGTTCTCCTCAGAGTGTAACTCCATGTCTGTGTCCTGATGATAGGTTCTCCTCAGAGTGTAACTCCATGTCTATGTCCTGATGATAGGTTCTCCTCAGAGTGTAACTCCATGTCTGTGTCCTGATGATAGGTTCTCCTCAGAGTGTAACTCCATGTCTGTGTCCTGATGATAGTTTCTCCTCAGAGTGTAACTCCATGTCTATTATCTGATGATAGCTTCTCCTCAGAGTGTAACTCCATGTCTGTGTCCTGATGATAGGTTCTCCTCAGAGTGTAACTCGATGTCTGTGTCCTGATGATAGGTTCTCCTCAGAGTGTAACTCCATGTCTATTATCTGATGATAGGTTCTCCTCAGAGTATAACTCCATGTCTATTATCTGATGATAGGTTCTCCTCAGAGTGTAACTCCATGTCTATTATCTGATGATAGGTTCTCCTCAGAGTGTAACTCCATGTCTGTGTCCTGATGATAGGTTCTCCTCAGAGTGTAACTCCATGTCTATGTCCTGATGATAGGTTCTCCTCAGATTATAACTCCATGTCTGTGTCCTGATGATAGGTTCTCCTCAGAGTGTAACTCCATGTCTGTGTCCTGATGATAGGTTCTCCTCAGAGTGTAACTCGATGTCTGTGTCCTGATGATAGGTTCTCCTCAGAGTGTAACTCCATGTCTATTATCTGATGATAGGTTCTCCTCAGAGTGTAACTCCAGGTCTATTATCTGATGATAGGTTCTCCTCAGAGTGTAACTCCATGTCTGTGTCCTGATGATAGGTTCTAATCAGAGTGTAACTCCATGTCTGTGTCCTGATGGTAGGTTCTCCTCAGAGTGTAACTCTATGTCTGTGTCCTGATGATAGGTTCTCCTCAGAGTGTAACTCCATGTCTATGTCCTGATGATAGGTTCTCCTCAGAGTGTAACTCCATGTCTATGTCCTGATGATAGGTTCTCCTCAGAGTGTAACTCCATGTCTATTATCTGATGATAGGTTCTCCTCAGAGTGTAACTCCATGTCTGTGTCCTGATGATAGGTTCTCCTCAGAGTGTAACTCCATGTCTGTGTCCTGATGATAGGTTCTCCTCAGAGTGTAACTCCATGTCTGTGTCCTGATGATAGGTTCTCCTCAGAGTATAACTCCATGTCTATTATCTGATGATAGGTTCTCCTCAGAGTGTAACTCCATGTCTATTATCTGATGATAGGTTCTCCTCAGAGTGTAACTCCATGTCTATTATCTGATGATAGGTTCTCCTCAGAGTGTAACTCCATGTCTGTGTCCTGATGATAGGTTCTCCTCAGAGTGTAACTCCATGTCTATTATCTGATGATAGGTTCTCCTCAGAGTGTAACTTCATGTCTATGTCCTGATGATAGGTTCTCCTCAGAGTGTAACTCCACGTCTATTATCTGATGATAGGTTCTCCTCAGAGTGTAACTCCATGTCTGTGTCCTGATGATAGGTTCTCCTCAGAGTGTAACTCCATGTCTGTGTCCTGATGATAGGTTCTCCTCAGAGTGTAACTCCATGTCTGTGTCCTGATGATAGTTTCTCCTCAGAGTGTATTTCCATGTCTATTATCTGATGATAGCTTCTCCTCAGAGTGTAACTCCATGTCTGTGTCCTGATGATAGGTCCTCCTCAGAGTGTAACTCGATGTCTGTGTCCTGATGATAGGTTCTCCTCAGAGTGTAACTCCATGTCTATTATCTGATGATAGGTTCTCCTCAGAGTATAACTCCATGTCTATTATCTGATGATAGGTTCTCCTCAGAGTGTAACTCCATGTCTATTATCTGATGATAGGTTCTCCTCAGAGTGTAACTCCATGTCTGTGTCCTGATGATAGGTTCTCCTCAGAGTGTAACTCCATGTCTATTATCTGATGATAGGTTCTCCTCAGAGTGTAACTCCATGTCTATATCCTGATGATAGGTTCTCCTCAGAGTGTAACTCCATGTCTATTACCTGATGATAGGTTCTCCTCAGAGTGTAACTCCATGTCTATGTCCTGATGATAGGTTCTCCTCAGAGTGTAACTCCATGTCTGTGTCCTGATGATAGGTTCTCCTCAGAGTGTAACTCCATGTCTGTGTCCTGATGATAGGTTCTCCTCAGAGTGTAACTCCATGTCTATGTCCTGATGATAGGTTCTCCTCAGAGTGTA
This sequence comes from Rhinophrynus dorsalis, assembly GCA_037306005.1. Classification (NCBI taxonomy): domain Eukaryota; kingdom Metazoa; phylum Chordata; class Amphibia; order Anura; family Rhinophrynidae; genus Rhinophrynus; species Rhinophrynus dorsalis. The sequence continues at coordinate 40,851 of JBBDGT010000359.1, read as the reverse complement.
ACTCCATGTCTATTATCTGATGATAGGTTCTCCTCAGAGTGTAACTCCATGTCTATGTCCTGATGATTAGTTCACCTCAGAGTGTAACTCCATGTCTATTATCTGATGATAGGTTCTCCTCAGAGTGTAACTCCATGTCTATATCCTGATGATAGGTTCTCCTCAGAGTGTAACTCCATGTCTATGTCCTGATGATAGGTTCTCCTCAGAGTGTAACTCCATGTCTATGTCCTGATGATAGGTTCTCCTCAAAGTGTAACTCCATGTCTGTGTCCTGATGATAGGTTCTCCTCAGAGTGTAACTCCATGTCTATTATCTGATGATAGATTCTCCTCAGAGTGTAACTCCATGTCTATGTACTGATGATAGGTTCTCCTCAGAGTGTAACTCCATGTCTGTGTCCTGATGATAGGTTCTCCTCAGAGTGTAACTCCATGTCTATTACCTGATGATAGGTTCTCCTCAGAGTGTAACTCCATGTCTGTGTCCTGATGATAGGTTCTCCTCAGAGTGTAACTCCATGTCTGTGTCCTGATGATAGGTTCTCCTCAGAGTGTAACTCCATGTCTGTGTCCTGATGATAGGTTCTCCTCAGAGTGTAACTCCATGTCTATTATCTGATGATAGGTTCTCCTCAGAGTGTAACTCCATGTCTATTATCTGATGATAGGTTCTCCTCAGCGTGTAACTCCATGTCTATTATCTGATGATAGGTTCTCCTCAGAGTATAACTCCATGTCTATTATCTGATGATAGGTTCTCCTCAGAGTGTAACTCCATGTGTACTACCTGATGATAGGTTCTCCTCAGAGTGTAACTCCATGTCTATGTCCTGATGATAGGTTCTCCTCAGAGTGTAACTCCATGTCTGTGTCCTGATGATAGGTTCTCCTCAGAGTGTAACTCCGTGTCTGTGTCCTGATGATAGGTTCTCCTCAGAGTGTAACTCCATGTCTGTGTACTGATGATAGGTTCTCCTCAGAGTGTAACTCCATGTCTGTGTCCTGATGATAGGTTCTCCTCAGAGTGTAACTCCATGTCTATTATCTGATGATAGGTTCTCCTCAGAGTGTAACTCCATGTCTATGTCCTGATGATAGGTTCTCCTCAGAGTGTAACTCCATGTCTGTGTCCTGATGATAGGTTCTCCTCAGAGTGTAACTCCATGTCTGTGTCCTGATGATAGGTTCTCCTCAGAGTGTAACTCCATGTCTATTATCTGATGATAGGTTCTCCTCAGAGTGTAACTCCATGTCTGTGTCCTGATGATAGGTTCTCCTCAGAATGTAACTCCATGTCTATGTCCTGATGATAGGTTCTCCTCAGAGTGTAACTCCATGTCTGTGTCCTGATGATAGGTTCTCCTCAGAGTGTAACTCCATGTCTGTGTCCTGATGATAGGTTCTCCTCAGAGTGTAACTCCATGTCTGTGTCCTGATGATAGTTTCTCCTCAGAGTGTAACTCCATGTCTATTATCTGATGATAGCTTCTCCTCAGAGTGTAACTCCATGTCTGTGTCCTGATGATAGGTTCTCCTCAGAGTGTAACTCGATGTCTGTGTCCTGATGATAGGTTCTCCTCAGAGTGTAACTCCATGTCTATTATCTGATGATAGGTTCTCCTCAGAGTGTAACTCCATGTCTATTATCTGATGATAGGTTCTCCTCAGAGTGTAACTCCATGTCTGTGTCCTGATGATAGGTTCTCCTCAGAGTGTAACTCCATGTCTATGTCCTGATGATAGGTTCTCCTCAGAGTATAACTCCATGTCTGTGTCCTGATGATAGGTTCTCCTCAGAGTGTAACTCCATGTCTGTGTCCTGATGATAGGTTCTCCTCAGAGTGTAACTCCATGTCTATTATCTGATGATAGGTTCTCCTCAGAGTGTAACTCCATGTCTATTATCTGATGATAGGTTCTCCTCAGAGTGTAACTCCATGTCTGTGTCCTGATGATAGGTTCTCCTCAGAGTGTAACTCCATGTCTGTGTCCTGATGGTAGGTTCTCCTCAGAGTGTAACTCTATGTCTGTGTCCTGATGATAGGTTCTCCTCAGAGTGTAACTCCATGTCTATGTCCTGATGATAGGTTCTCCTCAGAGTGTAACTCCATGTCTATTATCTGATGATAGGTTCTCCTCAGCGTGTAACTCCATGTCTATTATCTGATGATAGGTTCTCCTCAGAGTATAACTCCATGTCTATTATCTGATGATAGGTTCTCCTCAGAGTATAACTCCATGTCTATTATCTGATGATAGGTTCTCCTCAGAGTGTAACTCCATGTATGATAGGTTCTCCTCAGAGTGTAACTCCATGTCTATGTCCTGATGATAGGTTCTCCTCAGAGTGTAACTCCATGTCTGTGTCCTGATGATAGGTTCTCCTCAGAGTGTAACTCCGTGTCTGTGTCCTGATGATAGGTTCTCCTCAGAGTGTAACTCCATGTCTGTGTACTGATGATAGGTTCTCCTCAGAGTGTAACTCCATGTCTGTGTCCTGATGATAGGTTCTCCTCAGAGTGTAACTCCATGTCTATTATCTGATGATAGGTTCTCCTCAGAGTGTAACTCCATGTCTATGTCCTGATGATAGGTTCTCCTCAGAGTGTAACTCCATGTCTATTATCTGATGATAGGTTCTCCTCAGAGTGTAACTCCATGTCTGTGTCCTGATGATAGGTTCTCCTCAGAGTGTAACTCCATGTCTATGTCCTGATGATAGGTTCTCCTCAGAGTGTAACTCCATGTCTGTGTCCTGATGATAGGTTCTCCTCAGAGTGTAACTCCATGTCTGTGTCCTGATGATAGTTTCTCCTCAGAGTGTAACTCCATGTCTATTATCTGATGATAGCTTCTCCTCAGAGTGTAACTCCATGTCTGTGTCCTGATGATAGGTTCTCCTCAGAGTGTAACTCGATGTCTGTGTCCTGATGATAGGTTCTCCTCAGAGTGTAACTCCATGTCTATTATCTGATGATAGGTTCTCCTCAGAGTATAACTCCATGTCTATTATCTGATGATAGGTTCTCCTCAGAGTGTAACTCCATGTCTATTATCTGATGATAGGTTCTCCTCAGAGTGTAACTCCATGTCTGTGTCCTGATGATAGGTTCTCCTCAGAGTGTAACTCCATGTCTATTATCTGATGATAGGTTCTCCTCAGAGTGTAACTCCATGTCTATATCCTGATGATAGGTTCTCCTCAGAGTGTAACTCCATGTCTATTACCTGATGATAGGTTCTCCTCAGAGTGTAACTCCATGTCTATGTCCTGATGATGGGTTCTCCTCAGAGTGTAACTCCATGTCTGTGTCCTGATGATGGGTTCTCCTCAGAGTGTAACTCCATGTCTGTGTCCTGATGATAGGTTCTCCTCAGAGTGTAACTCCATGTCTGTGTCCTGATGATAGGTTCTCCTCAGAGTGTAACTCATGTCTATTATCTGATGATAGGTTCTCCTCAGAGTAAAACTCCATGTCTATGTCCTGATGATTAGTCACCTCAGAGTGTAACTCATGTCTATTATCTGATGATAGGTTCTCCTCAGAGTGTAACTCCATGTCTATTATCTGATGATAGGTTCTCCTCAGAGTGTAACTCCATGTCTGTGTCCTGATGATAGGTTCTCCTCAGAGTGTAACTCCATGTCTATGTCCTGATGATAGGTTCTCCTCAGAGTGTAACTCCATGTCTATGTCCTGATGATAGGTTCTCCTCAAAGTGTAACTCCATGTCTGTGTCCTGATGATAGGTTCTCCTCAGAGTGTAACTCCATGTCTATTATCTGATGATAGATTCTCCTCAGAGTGTAACTCCATGTCTATGTACTGATGATAGGTTCTCCTCAGAGTGTAACTCCATGTCTGTGTCCTGATGATAGGTTCTCCTCAGAGTGTAACTCGATGTCTGTGTCCTGATGATAGGTTCTCCTCAGAGTGTAACTCCATGTCTATTATCTGATGATAGGTTCTCCTCAGAGTATAACTCCATGTCTATTATCTGATGATAGGTTCTCCTCAGAGTGTAACTCCATGTCTATTATCTGATGATAGGTTCTCCTCAGAGTGTAACTCCATGTCTGTGTCCTGATGATAGGTTCTCCTCAGAGTGTAACTCCATGTCTATTATCTGATGATAGGTTCTCCTCAGAGTGTAACTCCATGTCTATATCCTGATGATAGGTTCTCCTCAGAGTGTAACTCCATGTCTATTACCTGATGATAGGTTCTCCTCAGAGTGTAACTCCATGTCTATGTCCTGATGATGGGTTCTCCTCAGAGTGTAACTCATGTCTGTGTCCTGATGATAGGTTCTCCTCAGAGTGTAACTCCATGTCTATGTCCTGATGATAGGTTCTCCTCAGAGTGTAACTCCATGTCTATTATCTGATGATAGGTTCTCCTCAGAGTAAAACTCCATGTCTATTATCTGATGATAGGTTCTCCTCAGAGTGTAACTCCATGTCTGTGTCCTGATGATAGGTTCTCTCAGAGTGTAACTCCATGTCTATGTCCTGATGATAGGTTCTCCTCATAGTGTAACTCCATGTCTACTATCTGATGATAGGTTCTCCTCAGAGTGTAACTCCATGTCTATGTCCTGATGATAGGTTCTCCTCAGAGTGTAACTCCATGTCTATGTCCTGATGATAGGTTCTCCTCAAAGTGTAACTCCATGTCTGTGTCCTGATGATAGGTTCTCCTCAGAGTGTAACTCCATGTCTATTATCTGATAATATATTCTCCTCAGAGTGTAACTCCATGTCTATGTACTGATGATAGGTTCTCCTCAGAGTGTAACTCCATGTCTGTGTCCTGATGATAGGTTCTCCTCAGAGTGTAACTCCATGTCTATTACCTGATGATAGGTTCTCCTCAGAGTGTAACTCCATGTCTGTGTCCTGATGATAGGTTCTCCTCAGAGTGTAACTCCATGTCTGTGTCCTGATGATAGGTTCTCCTCAGAGTGTAACTCCATGTCTGTGTCCTGATGATAGGTTCTCCTCAGAGTGTAACTCCATGTCCTATTATCTGATGATAGGTTCTCCTCAGAGTGTAACTCCATGTCTATTACCTGATGATAGGTTCTCCTCAGAGTGTAACTCCATGTCTATGTCCTGATGATAGGTTCTCCTCAGAGTGTAACTCCATGTCTGTGTCCTGATGATAGGTTCTCCTCAGAGTGTAACTCCATGTCTATGTCCTGATGATAGGTTCTCCTCAGAGTGTAACTCCATGTCTATTATCTGATGATAGGTTCTCCTCAGAGTGTAACTCCATGTCTGTGTCCTGATGATAGTTCTCCTCAGAGTGTAACTCCATGTCTATGTCCTGATGATAGGTTCTCCTCAGAGTGTAACTCCATGTCTATTATCTGATGATAGGTTCTCCTCAGAGTGTAACTCCATGTCTGTGTCCTGATGATAGGTTCTCCTCAGAGTGTAACTCCATGTCTATTATCTGATGATAGGTTCTCCTCAGAGTGTAACTCCATGTCTATTACCTGATGATAGGTTCTCCTCAGAGTGTAACTCCATGTCTGTGTCCTTGATGATAGGTTCTCCTCAGAGTGTAACTCCATGTCTATTATCTGATGATAGGTTCTCCTCAGAGTGTAACTCCATGTCTATTACCTGATGATAGGTTCTCCTCAGAGTGTAACTCCATGTCTATGTCCTGATGATAGGTTCTCCTCAGAGTGTAACTCCATGTCTGTGTCCTGATGATAGGTTCTCCTCAGAGTGTAACTCCATGTCTATGTCCTGATGATAGGTTCTCCTCAGAGTGTAACTCCATGTCTATTATCTGATGATAGGTTCTCCTCAGAGTGTAACTCCATGTCTATTATCTGATGATAGGTTCTCCTCAGAGTGTAACTCCATGTCTATTATCTGATGATAGGTTCTCCTCAGAGTGTAACTCCATGTCTATTATCTGATGATAGGTTCTCCTCAGAGTGTAACTCCATGTCTATTATCTGATGATAGGTTCTCCTCAGAGTGTAACTCCATGTCTGTGTCCTGATGATAGGTTCTCCTCAGAGTGTAACTCCATGTCTATTATCTGATGATAGGTTCTCCTCAGAGTGTAACTCCATGTCTATTATCTGATGATAGGTTCTCCTCAGAGTGTAACTCCATGTCTGTGTCCTGATGATAGGTTCTCCTCAGAGTGTAACTCCATGTCTATTATCTGATGATAGGTTCTCCTCAGAGTGTAACTCCATGTCTATGTCCTGATGATAGGTTCTCCTCAGAGTGTAACTCCATGTCTGTGTCCTGATGATAGGTTCTCCTCAGAGTGTAACTCCATGTCTATTACCTGATGATAGGTTCTCCTCAGAGTGTAACTCCATGTCTATGTCCTGATGATAGGTTCTCCTCAGAGTGTAACTCCATGTCTGTGTCCTGATGATAGGTTCTCCTCAGAGTGTAACTCCATGTCTATTACCTGATGATAGGTTTCTCCTCAGAGTGTAACTCCATGTCTATGTCCTGATGATAGGTTCTCCTCAGAGTGTAACTCCATGTCTGTGTCCTGATGATAGGTTCTCCTCAGAGTGTAACTCCATGTCTATGTCCTGATGATAGGTTCTCCTCAGAGTGTAACTCCATGTCTATTATCTGATGATAGGTTCTCCTCAGAGTATAACTCCATGTCTATTATCTGATGATAGGTTCTCCTCAGAGTGTAACTCCATGTCTATTATCTGATGATAGGTTCTCCTCAGAGTGTAACTCCATGTCTGTGTCCTGATGATAGGTTCTCCTCAGAGTGTAACTCCATGTCTATTATCTGATGATAGGTTCTCCTCAGAGTGTAACTCCATGTCTATATCCTGATGATAGGTTCTCCTCAGACTGTAACTCCATGTCTATTACCTGATGATAGGTTCTCCTCAGAGTGTAACTCCATGTCTATTATCTGATGATAGGTTCTCCTCAGAGTATAACTCCATGTCTATTATCTGATGATAGGTTCTCCTCAGAGTGTAACTCCATGTCTATTATCTGATGATAGGTTCTCCTCAGAGTGTAACTCCATGTCTGTGTCCTGATGATAGGTTCTCCTCAGAGTGTAACTCCATGTCTATTATCTGATGATAGGTTCTCCTCAGAGTGTAACTCCATGTCTATATCCTGATGATAGGTTCTCCTCAGAGTGTAACTCCATGTCTATTACCTGATGATAGGTTCTCCTCAGAGTGTAACTCCATGTCTATGTCCTGATGATAGGTTCTCCTCAGAGTGTAACTCCATGTCTATTTTCTGATGATAGGTTCTCCTCAGAGTGTAACTCCATGTCTGTGTCCTGATGATAGGTTCTCCTCAGAGTGTAACTCCATGTCTATTTTCTGATGATAGGTTCTCCTCAGAGTGTAACTCCATGTCTGTATCCTGATGTTAGGTTCTCCTCAGAGTGTAACTCCATGTCTGTTATCTGATGATAGGTTCTCCTCAGAGTGTAACTCCATGTCTGTTATCTGATGATAGGTTCTCCTCAGAGTGTAACTCCATGTCTGTGTCCTGATGCTAGGTTCTCCTCAGAGTGTAACTCCATGTCTGTGTCCTGATGATAGGTTCTCCTCAGAGTATAACTCCATGTCTATTATCTGATGATAGGTTCTCCTCAGAGTGTAACTCCATGTCTATTATCTGATGATAGGTTCTCCTCAGAGTGTAACTCCATGTCTATTATCTGATGATAGGTTCTCCTCAGAGTGTAACTCCATGTCTATTATCTGATGATAGGTTCTCCTCAGAGTGTAACTCCATGTCTGTGTCCTGATGATAGGTTCTCCTCAGAGTGTAACTCCATGTCTATTATCTGATGATAGGTTCTCCTCAGAGTGTAACTCCATGTCTATGTCCTGATGATAGGTTCTCCTCAGAGTGTAACTCCATGTCTGTGTCCTGATGATAGGTTCTCCTCAGAGTGTAACTCCATGTCTATTACCTGATGATAGGTTCTCCTCAGAGTGTAACTCCATGTCTGTGTCCTGATGATAGGTTCTCCTCAGAGTGTAACTCCATGTCTGTGTCCTGATGATAGGTTCTCCTCAGAGTGTAACTCCATGTCTATTATCTGATGATAGGTTCTCCTCAGAGTGTAACTCCATGTCTATTACCTGATGATAGGTTCTCCTCAGAGTGTAACTCCATGTCTGTGTCCTGATGATAGGTTCTCCTCAGAGTGTAACTCCATGTCTATGTCCTGATGATAGGTTCTCCTCAGAGTGTAACTCCATGTCTATTATCTGATGATAGGTTCTCCTCAGAGTGTAACTCCATGTCTGTGTCCTGATGATAGGTTCTCCTCAGAGTGTAACTCCATGTCTGTGTCCTGATGATAGGTTCTCCTCAGAGTGTAACTCCATGTCTGTGTCCTGATGATAGGTTCTCCTCAGAGTATAACTCCATGTCTATTTGATGATAGGTTCTCCTCAGAGTGTAACTCCATGTCTATTATCTGATGATAGGTTCTCCTCAGAGTGTAACTCCATGTCTATTATCTGATGATAGGTTCTCCTCAGAGTGTAACTCCATGTCTATTATCTGATGATAGGTTCTCCTCAGAGTGTAACTCCATGTCTGTGTCCTGATGATAGGTTCTCCTCAGAGTGTAACTCCATGTCTATTATCTGATGATAGGTTCTCCTCAGAGTGTAACTCCATGTCTATGTCCTGATGATAGGTTCTCCTCAGAGTGTAACTCCATGTCTATTATCTGATGATAGGTTCTCCTCAGAGTGTAACTCCATGTCTGTGTCCTGATGATAGGTTCTCCTCAGAGTGTAACTCCATGTCTGTGTCCTGATGATAGTTTCTCCTCAGAGTGTAACTCCATGTCTATTATCTGATGATAGCTTCTCCTCAGAGTGTAACTCCATGTCTGTGTCCTGATGATAGGTTCTCCTCAGAGTGTAACTCGATGTCTGTGTCCTGATGATAGGTTCTCCTCAGAGTGTAACTCCATGTCTATTATCTGATGATAGGTTCTCCTCAGAGTATAACTCCATGTCTATTATCTGATGATAGGTTCTCCTCAGAGTGTAACTCCATGTCTATTATCTGATGATAGGTTCTCCTCAGAGTGTAACTCCATGTCTGTGTCCTGATGATAGGTTCTCCTCAGAGTGTAACTCCATGTCTATTATCTGATGATAGGTTCTCCTCAGAGTGTAACTCCATGTCTATATCCTGATGATAGGTTCTCCTCAGACTGTAACTCCATGTCTATTACCTGATGATAGGTTCTCCTCAGAGTGTAACTCCATGTCTATTATCTGATGATAGGTTCTCCTCAGAGTATAACTCCATGTCTATTATCTGATGATAGGTTCTCCTCAGAGTGTAACTCCATGTCTATTATCTGATGATAGGTTCTCCTCAGAGTGTAACTCCATGTCTGTGTCCTGATGATAGGTTCTCCTCAGAGTGTAACTCCACGTCTATTATCTGATGATAGGTTCTCCTCAGAGTGTAACTCCATGTCTATATCCTGATGATAGGTTCTCCTCAGAGTGTAACTCCATGTCTATTACCTGATGATAGGTTCTCCTCAGAGTGTAACTCCATGTCTATGTCCTGATGATAGGTTCTCCTCAGAGTGTAACTCCATGTCTGTGTCCTGATGATAGGTTCTCCTCAGAGTGTAACTCCATGTCTGTGTCCTGATGATAGGTTCTCCTCAGAGTGTAACTCCATGTCTATGTCCTGATGATAGGTTCTCCTCAGAGTGTAACTCCATGTCTATTATCTGATGATAGGTTCTCCTCAGAGTGTAACTCCATGTCTATGTCCTGATGATTAGTTCACCTCAGAGTGTAACTCCATCTCTATTATCTGATGATAGGTTCTCCTCAGAGTGTAACTCCATGTCTATTATCTGATGATAGGTTCTCCTCAGAGTGTAACTCCATGTCTGTGTCCTGATGATAGGTTCTCCTCAGAGTGTAACTCCATGTCTATGTCCTGATGATAGGTTCTCCTCAGAGTGTAACTCCATGTCTACTATCTGATGATAGGTTCTCCTCAGAGTGTAACTCCATGTCTATGTCCTGATGATAGGTTCTCCTCAAAGTGTAACTCCATGTCTGTGTCCTGATGATAGGTTCTCCTCAGAGTGTAACTCCATGTCTATGTCCTGATGATAGGTTCTCCTCAGAGTGTAACTCCATGTCTATTATCTGATGATAGGTTCTCCTCAGAGTGTAACTCCATGTCTATGTCCTGATGATTAGTTCACCTCAGAGTGTAACTCCATGTCTATTATCTGATGATAGGTTCTCCTCAGAGTGTAACTCCAGGTCTATTATCTGATGATAGGTTCTCCTCAGAGTGTAACTCCATGTCTGTGTCCTGATGATAGGTTCTCCTTAGAGTGTAACTCCATGTCTATGTCCTGATGATAGGTTCTCCTCAGAGTGTAACTCCATGTCTACTATCTGATGATAGGTTCTCCTCAGAGTGTAACTCCATGTCTATGTCCTGATGATAGGTTCTCCTCAAAGTGTAACTCCATGTCTGTGTCCTGATGATAGGTTCTCCTCAGAGTGTAACTTCATGTCTATGTCCTGATGATAGGTTCTCCTCAGAGTGTAACTCCATGTCTGTGTCCTGATGATAGGTTCTCCTCAGAGTGTAACTCCATGTCTGTATCCTGATGATAGGTTCTCCTCAGAGTGTAACTCCATGTCTATTTTCTGATGATAGGTTCTCCTCAGAGTGTAACTCCATGTCTGTATCCTGATGATAGGTTCTCCTCAGAGTGTAACTCCATGTCTGTTATCTGATGATAGGTTCTCCTCAGAGTGTAACTCCATGTCTGTGTCCTGATGATAGGTTCTCCTCAGAGTGTAACTCCATGTCTGTGTCCTGATGATAGGTTCTCCTCAGAGTGTAACTCCATGTCTGTGTCCTGATGATAGGTTCTCCTCAGAGTGTAACTCCATGTCTATGTCCTGATGATAGGTTCTCCTCAGAGTGTAACTCCATGTCTACTATCTGATGATAGGTTCTCCTCAGAGTGTAACTCCATGTCTATGTCCTGATGATAGGTTCTCCTCAAAGTGTAACTCCATGTCTGTGTCCTGATGATAGGTTCTCCTCAGAGTGTAACTCCATGTCTGTGTCCTGATGATAGGTTCTCCTCAGAGTGTAACTCCATGTCTATTATCTGATGATAGATTCTCCTCAGAGTGTAACTCCATGTCTATTATCTGATGATAGATTCTTCTCAGAGTGTAACTCCATGTCTATGTCCTGATGATAGGTTCTCCTCAGAGTGTAACTCCATGTCTATTACCTGATGATAGGTTCTCCTCAGAGTGTAACTCCATGTCTGTGTCCTGATGATAGGTTCTACTCAGAGTGTAACTCCATGTCTGTGTCCTGATGATAGGTTCTCCTCTGAGTGTAACTCCATGTCTGTGTCCTGATGATAGGTTCTCCTCAGAGTGTAACTCCATGTCTATTATCTGATGATAGGTTCTCCTCAGAGTGTAACTCCATGTCTATTACCTGATGATAGGTTCTCCTCAGAGTGTAACTCCATGTCTATGTCCTGATGATAGGTTCTCCTCAGAGTGTAACTCCATGTCTGTGTCCTGATGATAGGTTCTCCTCAGAGTGTAACTCCATGTCTATTATCTGATGATAGGTTCTCCTCAGAGTGTAACTCCATGTCTGTGTCCTGATGATAGGTTCTCCTCAGAGTGTAACTCCATGTCTGTGTCCTGATGATAGGTTCTCCTCAGAGTGTAACTCCATGTCTATGTCCTGATGATAGGTTCTCCTCAGAGTGTAACTCCATGTCTACTATCTGATGATAGGTTCTCCTCAGAGTGTAACTCCATGTCTATGTCCTGATGATAGGTTCTCCTCAAAGTGTAACTCCATGTCTGTGTCCTGATGATAGGTTCTCCTCAGAGTGTAACTCCATGTCTGTGTCCTGATGATAGGTTCTCCTCAGAGTGTAACTCCATGTCTATTATCTGATGATAGATTCTCCTCAGAGTGTAACTCCATGTCTATGTCCTGATGATAGGTTCTCCTCAGAGTGTAACTCCATGTCTATTACCTGATGATAGGTTCTCCTCAGAGTGTAACTCCATGTCTGTGTCCTGATGATAGGTTCTCCTCAGAGTGTAACTCCATGTCTGTGTCCTGATGATAGGTTCTCCTCTGAGTGTAACTCCATGTCTGTGTCCTGATGATAGGTTCTCCTCAGAGTGTAACTCCATGTCTATTATCTGATGATAGGTTCTCCTCAGAGTGTAACTCCATGTCTATTACCTGATGATAGGTTCTCCTCAGAGTGTAACTCCATGTCTATGTCCTGATGATAGGTTCTCCTCAGAGTGTAACTCCATGTCTGTGTCCTGATAATAGGTTCTCCTCAGAGTGTAACTCCATGTCTATGTCCTGATGATAGGTTCTCCTCAGAGTGTAACTCCATGTCTATTATCTGATGATAGGTTCTCCTCAGAGTGTAACTCCATGTCTATGTCCTGATGATAGGTTCTCCTCAGAGTGTAACTCCATGTCTATTATCTGATGATAGGTTCTCCTCAGAGTGTAACTCCATGTCTATGTCCTGATGATTAGTTCACCTCAGAGTGTAACTCCATGTCTATTATCTGATGATAGGTTCTCCTCAGAGTGTAACTCCATGTCTACTATCTGATGATAGGTTCTCCTCAGAGTGTAACTCCATGTCTATGTCCTGATGATAGGTTCTCCTCAGAGTGTAACTCCATGTCTATGTCCTGATGATAGGTTCTCCTCAAAGTGTAACTCCATGTCTGTGTCCTGATGATAGGTTCTCCTCAGAGTGTAACTTCATGTCTATGTCCTGATGATCGGTTCTCCTCAGAGTGTAACTCCATGTCTGTGTCCTGATGATAGGTTCTCCTCAGAGTGTAACTCCATGTCTGTGTCCTGATGATAGGTTCTCCTCAGAGTGTAACTCCATGTCTATTATCCTGATGATTAGTTCACCTCAGAGTGTAACTCCATGTCTATTTTCTGATGATAGGTTCTCCTCAGAGTGTAACTCCATGTCTGTGTCCTGATGATAGGTTCTCCTCAGAGTGTAACTCCATGTCTATTTTCTGATGATAGGTTCTCCTCAGAGTGTAACTCCATGTCTGTATCCTGATGATAGGTTCTCCTCAGAGTGTAACTCCATGTCTGTTATCTGATGATAGGTTCTCCTCAGAGTGTAACTCCATGTCTGTTATCTGATGATAGGTTCTCCTCAGAGTGTAACTCCATGTCTGTGTCCTGATGCTAGGTTCTCCTCAGAGTGTAACTCCATGTCTGTGTCCTGATGATAGGTTCTCCTCAGAGTATAACTCCATGTCTATTATCTGATGATAGGTTCTCCTCAGAGTGTAACTCCATGTCTATTATCTGATGATAGGTTCTCCTCAGAGTGTAACTCCATGTCTATTATCTGATGATAGGTTCTCCTCAGAGTGTAACTCCATGTCTATTATCTGATGATAGGTTCTCCTCAGAGTGTAACTCCATGTCTGTGTCCTGATGATAGGTTCTCCTCAGAGTGTAACTCCATGTCTATTATCTGATGATAGGTTCTCCTCAGAGTGTAACTCCATGTCTATGTCCTGATGATAGGTTCTCCTCAGAGTGTAACTCCATGTCTGTGTCCTGATGATAGGTTCTCCTCAGAGTGTAACTCCATGTCTATTACCTGATGATAGGTTCTCCTCAGAGTGTAACTCCATGTCTGTGTCCTGATGATAGGTTCTCCTCAGAGTGTAACTCCATGTCTGTGTCCTGATGATAGGTTCTCCTCAGAGTGTAACTCCATGTCTATTATCTGATGATAGGTTCTCCTCAGAGTGTAACTCCATGTCTATTACCTGATGATAGGTTCTCCTCAGAGTGTAACTCCATGTCTGTGTCCTGATGATAGGTTCTCCTCAGAGTGTAACTCCATGTCTATGTCCTGATGATAGGTTCTCCTCAGAGTGTAACTCCATGTCTATTATCTGATGATAGGTTCTCCTCAGAGTGTAACTCCATGTCTGTGTCCTGATGATAGGTTCTCCTCAGAGTGTAACTCCATGTCTGTGTCCTGATGATAGGTTCTCCTCAGAGTGTAACTCCATGTCTGTGTCCTGATGATAGGTTCTCCTCAGAGTATAACTCCATGTCTATTTGATGATAGGTTCTCCTCAGAGTGTAACTCCATGTCTATTATCTGATGATAGGTTCTCCTCAGAGTGTAACTCCATGTCTATTATCTGATGATAGGTTCTCCTCAGAGTGTAACTCCATGTCTATTATCTGATGATAGGTTCTCCTCAGAGTGTAACTCCATGTCTGTGTCCTGATGATAGGTTCTCCTCAGAGTGTAACTCCATGTCTATTATCTGATGATAGGTTCTCCTCAGAGTGTAACTCCATGTCTATGTCCTGATGATAGGTTCTCCTCAGAGTGTAACTCCATGTCTATTATCTGATGATAGGTTCTCCTCAGAGTGTAACTCCATGTCTGTGTCCTGATGATAGGTTCTCCTCAGAGTGTAACTCCATGTCTGTGTCCTGATGATAGTTTCTCCTCAGAGTGTAACTCCATGTCTATTATCTGATGATAGCTTCTCCTCAGAGTGTAACTCGATGTCTGTGTCCTGATGATAGGTTCTCCTCAGAGTGTAACTCGATGTCTGTGTCCTGATGATAGGTTCTCCTCAGAGTGTAACTCCATGTCTATTATCTGATGATAGGTTCTCCTCAGAGTATAACTCCATGTCTATTATCTGATGATAGGTTCTCCTCAGAGTGTAACTCCATGTCTATTATCTGATGATAGGTTCTCCTCAGAGTGTAACTCCATGTCTGTGTCCTGATGATAGGTTCTCCTCAGAGTGTAACTCCATGTCTATTATCTGATGATAGGTTCTCCTCAGAGTGTAACTCCATGTCTATATCCTGATGATAGGTTCTCCTCAGACTGTAACTCCATGTCTATTACCTGATGATAGGTTCTCCTCAGAGTGTAACTCCATGTCTATGTCCTGATGATAGGTTCTCCTCAGAGTGTAACTCCATGTCTGTGTCCTGATGATAGGTTCTCCTCAGAGTGTAACTCCATGTCTGTGTCCTGATGATAGGTTCTCCTCAGAGTGTAACTCCATGTCTATGTCCTGATGATAGGTTCTCCTCAGAGTGTAACTCCATGTCTATTATCTGATGATAGGTTCTCCTCAGAGTGTAACTCCATGTCTATGTCCTGATGATTAGTTCACCTCAGAGTGTAACTCCATGTCTATTATCTGATGATAGGTTCTCCTCAGAGTGTAACTCCATGTCTATTATCTGATGATAGGTTCTCCTCAGAGTGTAACTCCATGTCTGTGTCCTGATGATAGGTTCTCCTCAGAGTGTAACTCCATGTCTATGTCCTGATGATAGGTTCTCCTCAGAGTGTAACTCCATGTCTACTATCTGATGATAGGTTCTCCTCAGAGTGTAACTCCATGTCTATGTCCTGATGATAGGTTCTCCTCAAAGTGTAACTCCATGTCTGTGTCCTGATGATAGGTTCTCCTCAGAGTGTAACTCCATGTCTATGTCCTGATGATAGGTTCTCCTCAGAGTGTAACTCCATGTCTATTATCTGATGATAGGTTCTCCTCAGAGTGTAACTCCATGTCTATGTCCTGATGATTAGTTCACCTCAGAGTGTAACTCCATGTCTATTATCTGATGATAGGTTCTCCTCAGAGTGTAACTCCATGTCTATTATCTGATGATAGGTTCTCCTCAGAGTGTAACTCCATGTCTGTGTCCTGATGATAGGTTCTCCTCAGAGTGTAACTCCATGTCTATGTCCTGATGATAGGTTCTCCTCAGAGTGTAACTCCATGTCTACTATCTGATGATAGGTTCTCCTCAGAGTGTAACTCCATGTCTATGTCCTGATGATAGGTTCTCCTCAAAGTGTAACTCCATGTCTGTGTCCTGATGATAGGTTCTCCTCAGAGTGTAACTTCATGTCTATGTCCTGATGATAGGTTCTCCTCAGAGTGTAACTCCATGTCTGTGTCCTGATGATAGGTTCTCCTCAGAGTGTAACTCCATGTCTGTGTCCTGATGATAGGTTCTCCTCAGAGTGTAACTCCATGTCTATTTTCTGATGATAGGTTCTCCTCAGAGTGTAACTCCATGTCTGTATCCTGATGATAGGTTCTCCTCAGAGTGTAACTCCATGTCTGTTATCTGATGATAGGTTCTCCTCAGAGTGTAACTCCATGTCTGTGTCCTGATGATAGGTTCTCCTCAGAGTGTAACTCCATGTCTGTGTCCTGATGATAGGTTCTCCTCAGAGTGTAACTCCATGTCTGTGTCCTGATGATAGGTTCTCCTCAGAGTGTAACTCCATGTCTATGTCCTGATGATAGGTTCTCCTCAGAGTATAACTCCATGTCTATTATCTGATGATAGGTTCTCCTCAGAGTGTAACTCCATGTCTATTATCTGATGATAGGTTCTCCTCAGAGTGTAAC
Source organism: Rhinophrynus dorsalis (assembly GCA_037306005.1). Classification (NCBI taxonomy): domain Eukaryota; kingdom Metazoa; phylum Chordata; class Amphibia; order Anura; family Rhinophrynidae; genus Rhinophrynus; species Rhinophrynus dorsalis. Next base: position 24,312 of record JBBDGT010000359.1, on the reverse strand, counting down.
TCCATGTCTATTATCTGATGATAGGTTCTCCTCAGAGTGTAACTCCATGTGTATTATCTGATGATAGGTTCTCCTCAGAGTGTAACTCCATGTCTGTGTCCTGATGATAGGTTCTCCTCAGAGTGTAACTTCATGTCTATTATATGATGATAGGTTCTCCTCAGACAAACACCGAGGATAACAAAAGAGAAGAAGCACTACAGAAATGTGTCTCCAATTCCGCGCTGCCAGGTAAAGTACCAGGGGGGTTATTCACTAAGTGTTGATAAAGAGGTGATAAAGTGGAGATATCGTCTCCAGTGATATCACTTATACAGTTCCTATGTTATTCTATGGGATTTATGCACAAAGACATGATAAAGAGCTGATAAAGTGGTGATAAAATATAGATTTCTTCAGTGATATCACAATTCCTATGTTATTCTATGGAGCCTACTCAATAAGGTTTCTCAATCTTTGGAGATCTTAATGAATTGTCTCTACAGAATAACACAGTAACTGGATAAGTGATATTACTGGAGAAGCCATCTCCACATTATCACCTCCTTATCACACATTAGTGCATAACCCCCAGGAAGACGTCTGATAATCTATTACTTAATGAACAAATCCCATTATACTGCCATGTTAAACACAGAGATCAGAGTGGAGAGAACTGTGACCTGGGTGTTGTTATTCTGCACAGGAAACCTTATTTGTGTAACTGTACTTTATAGAGATTACCTATGGACTTACGCTAAACCTCATGCAAGGTGTGTGTGTGTGTGTGAGAGAGAAATTATATTTTCTCTCATTTTCAAGCATGTCCTGGGTGCCCATTTCCCCTAACTGAGAAGGGCGAGAGGCTGAGTTGATCATGTCTCAGAAGGGTGAGGTCTGAATTGACCTTGTATCAGAAGGGTGAGTCGCTGAAGTAACCTTGTCTCAGTAGGGTAGTAGCCTGAGTTGACCTTGTCTCATAAGGATGAGAGGCTGAGATTATCATATCTCATAAGGTTGGGACACTGTGTAGTTTTTGTGTGGCTTCTGCATTCAGTGTCCAAGTTTAACAGCCATATATAAGGATTAGGAGGACACATTGGTAAATAAATATATTTAACCCTACTTTGGCTCTTATGAAGCCACACCCTTCAAAAACTGAGATCTATTTTTATTTGGAAAACAGTATATCTACAGTGGATGTAAAAAGTCTACACACTACTGTTAAAATTCCAGGTTCTTGTGATGTTAAAGAATGAGACAAAGATAAATCATGTCAAAACTTCTTCCACCTTTAATGTGACCTTTAACGTGAACAATTCAATTGCAAAACAAACTGAAATCGTTGAGGGGGAAAAATAAAAAACTCACAATAACCTGTTTGTATAGGTGTGCACACCATTAAACTAATACTTTGTTGAAACACCTTTTGATTTTATTACAGCAATCAGTCTTTTTGGGTAGGAGTTTATTAGCATGTCACATCTTGACTTAGCAATATTTGCCCACTCGTCTTTGCAAAAGGGCTCCAAATCTGTCAGATTGCGAGGACGTCGCCCTCTTCAGATCACACCACAGATGTTCCATTGGATTCAGGTCTTGGCTCCGGCTGGGCCATTCCAAAACATTAATCTTCTTCTGCTGAAGCCATGCTTTTGTGGATTTGGTTGTGTGCTTTGAGTCGTTGCCGTGTTGAAAGGTGAACGTCCTCTTCATCTTCAGCTTTCTAACGAACGCCTGAAGGTTTTGTGCCAAAATTGCCTGGTATTTGGAACTGTTCATAATTTCCACCACCCTGAGTAAGGCCCCGGTTCCAGTGGAGGAAAAATAGCCCCAAAGCATGATGCTGCCACCACCATGCTTCACTGTGGGTATTGTGTTCTTTGGGTGATGTGCAGTGTTGTTTTTGCGCCAAACATACCTTTTGGAATTATGGCCAAAAAGTTCAACCTTGGTTTCATCAGACCATAACACATTTTCCCACGTGCTTTTGGGTGACTTGATGTTTGTTATTGCAAACTTCAGCCGGGCTTGGATGTTTTTCTTTGTAAGAAAAGGCTTCAGTCTTGCCACCCTACCCCATAGCCCATTCATATGAAGAATACGGGAGATTGCTGTCACATGTAGCACACAGCCAATACTTGCCAGAAATTCCGGCAGTTCCTTTAATGTTGCAGTAGGCCTCTTGGAAGCCTCCCTGACCAGTTTTCTTCTCGTCTTCTCATCAATTTTGGAGGGATGTCCAGTTCTTGGTAACGTCTCAGATATGTCACAACATGGCATATTTATACACGTTTCTATATGCCAACTACATGCAGAGGCACAGTAGATACACAGTACAGTAGATACAGTGCATGGCTGCTATGAAAGACGAGATGATCAGGGACAATAAACAGTAGCGCTTCTACTTTTTTATATGCTGGAGGGGATTGTGCTGGGGATGGAATGGGAAGCGGCATTAGGTAATGCCCTGCCAGCCTCCATTATGGCCCGAATCGGGGTTACTCACCACTGGTCCGCGAATTGCTTTTCTATGAAATCTGCACACTTTATCCTCTTTATAAAAATAAGTTTGTCCTCACTAGAGGGCCAGGGCAGCACGCTGTCTACATTGTCATATTCGCTGGAAACGAATATACTGGGACATTACCTGTCTGTGTGTAGATACCGGGGAGATATTGTATTCCTCGTTATCTCATTTTTTTCTACCAGTCCGAGTTCTGTGTTTGCCACTGACATGGTGCATTACAAACACCCGTGCCTCAGTACAGTAACGTGGCACTCAAAGGGTAACATGTGTCTCACAGTAAACGCTGCCACCTTAAGTACCAGAGTTACCCTTCACACACATTCACACACCCTCTCTGCCCAGCACTCACACTATCCCCTACACTAATAGTACCCGTACCCAGTAAATAGCCCTTAGAATATCAGAGGGGTGCCATGCTCTTACCTGTTTTCTGGTCTTTCTGGGTATTTCCCTTCTCAGCCCTGTGAGGATGCCGTTTGCTTCGCCCTCATGAAGCACCAGTGCGTTGCATCTGCGCTTGATGTACGTGTTCTTGCCGTGACCTGTATTCAGTCTTTTTCGTGTGTTTCCAGAATTCTTGACCCAGCTGTCCCTGACCACCACTTTGTTTACCAGTTTAACTTCTTGACTGTGAATCTCGATATCGACTTTTGGCCCCATGTTTTTTACTATTCTTCTGCCTGCTCCTTGTGTACTGAGTTCCCGACTGGTTCTTCAACCCCGGCTGGTGTTTGACTTCTCTACGATTCGTTGTCACTGTGTTCCCGTGAGAAATTCCACGAAAACCGTGTTGTTGTCCGTGTTTTGCAGGAAAATCCTTTTTAAAACTAGCGATTAAAATGTTTGCATTTTTCACCCATTGGCCAACATTTTTCACCATCTTTTCAGTGGCTAGAAAGTTTCCCCCCATTGATTTATGTTGTTTTTCACATTTCTGCTATAAAAACATGATGCATTTGCGGAAGTGAAACACAATAGAAGCCGCTACAGAGCGAGGTGGATATGCTGTTCTGTTCTGTTGTGATATTTTGGCAAAATTGAGGCAGGAGAGGCACATAATGACTCCTATCACTATAATCAGCAAAAGGAGGAACTGGAAGGACCCTTATTATGTGTCCACTGAGTCTGAGGAGGAAGTGACCAGCAGTACAGAACCAATGCTGTCCAGTCCCCTAAATCACCACAAGGGATCTTGGGGAATTTAATGGGAAGAGAGAGAGAAGGGAATGGGAAGGAAGGAAGAGAAGGGTAGTGCTAGTGAGAGCAGGACAGGTCAGCTGCCAATGCCACCATTTCTGTATTTGCAGCCACCATTGCTGTACCTGCTGCCAGAAATGCTGCCCATGCTGCCACAAGTGCTGTACCTGCTGCCAGACGTGCTGTCCATGCTGCCACCAATACTTTGCCTGCTGCCAGTGTGTCTTGTAATACGCAGATGGGGGGGAGGAGAAAATGATACCAAGTGTGACAGCAGGGGACCCTAAATCACACTTGCCATCCCCAAGCAGTCCCTCCATTGCTAGTACTACTACTAAGGTCCAACAGCTTGTTACAATTAGGAGTGAAGGAGGGGTGATCAACAATATCCTCATATTCCTAGTGACACTGAGGAGGAAGACTCTGGGGCTGAACTTGATGTGGTTGGTGTTAGTAGTAGTAACAGTGATGGTGAAACAGTCGGAGTGGTAGGGGAAACATTTGAGAGCGACCATACTAGCGGTCAATGGAGCCCACACCATTCCTCTGACCCCGGGAGTCCTCCCCTTCTCTTCACTATAGTGTCCAAGTGGAACAGGATCCTGAAGACTAAGAGGCCAGAACTGGTGTTGGGGGAGACTAGGCACACAATTAATACCACCACCAGCAGGGGCACAGATCAGATACCTGTGCCTGATGCTAGTGCTGCCACTGCCAGTCTGCCTTCTCCATGTCACCAAGAAATGACAAGTGTGACATTAGGGGACCCTCTGTCACTTTGCTCGTCACCTCCTCCAACCAGCAGTGAGATGTCTGAAATAGAGCAGCAGCTGCAACAGAATGTAGGGACTAGTGGTGGTGGTGATGATGGTAGAGAAGCTGGGGTAGCAGAGACATTGATGTCCTTTTTATCAGAAACTGAGAAGGAATGGCAGACAGGGATGAGGATGGGCATCACCACCACCACTAGCAGTGAGATTTTGGAATTAGAAGAATTTGCAACTGCTCTGATTCCTTCTGATGCTGAGATGCAAGGGCAGCAGGGTGCTGAGGAGCAGGTTAGTGTGTCACAGACCACCGTCGACACAGTGGGAATGGGGTCAACAAATGATGCAGGACTAGGACAGGTTCCACTTGCCAATGGCAGCAATACTCCTGATCTTAGTTGCAGTGCTGACTCTGAGGCAGTAGCAGCAACAGCAACATTATCCACTGTCATAGATAGTGAAGGGGAATGTGGAGGACAAGAAGAAAGAGACCATTCTTCTCCACCTGTTCCCTTCCCTCTGAAGTAATCAATGGTGTGGAACTATTTTTCTGTTGGGGCAGGCACAGTACAGTCATCACCAATGGCACTGTGCACAATTTGTGACAAATCAGTGAGAAGAGGAAAGTAGGTAGGATGACCATACCTCACCTTTAAAAAGGGACACACGTGAAAAATGCATACTACAGGGTTGCTTGGATTTTGGTGCACTCCTGAAATATGCCTATTTCCTATGTGTCCCTTTTTAAAGGTGAGGTATGGTCAGCCTAAAAGTAGGGAACACACCTTGGCAAAAGCTCCCTGATATCACACAGGAAACACAGACACCATGACATTTATGACAAACATGTTAAAGTCAAACACCCACCACAGAAATCAAGCACCGCTGTTACTGTTCCCCTGACTCACCAGAAAGGCAACAAGAGGTGAGGTGTAGATCAAAGAGGAGGAAGAGTAGATAAAGCCAGTCAGAGAATGGAAGTTCCATGACGAGTGAAACAACTAGTTCGCTATCACCTTCTTCCTCTAGGGTAACTACATCTTCTGCCAATCCACCTCGTTCATCATTACCTCCCCCACCAAATAATATCTACTCTGTTGATATTAGGATGTGGCAGTCCGTCTCTATTGCACACTGTGTGGTCCACTGACCACACATGGCAGTGCGATGGAGGAGAATTGATACCAGGTCATCTGGTGGCATCTGAGGAGATTCCATCCCACAGAATATGCTAAGATGCTGGCAAGGAGGGTTCATCATTACTATTAAACTGTCAGCAAGTTGTCATGTGTCCTTAGCGGGTCTGGACAAGGGGTACAGTGACAGCGTCAGTACTTGGGTTCTGGTGTCATGGTGTTTGGTTACAGTTGTGCCCCCAGATGTTATTTACCACACACACTGTGCACATTGCAGTTGCTGATGAGAGGCACAGTTCCTGCTCTCAAGAGACAAATTTCTATTCTAATAACAACACACCCATGATTTTGGAGGAGGGGCAGGTGAAGAAGAATTATTGGCCAGCTTATTCTTTTCTTTACATAGACTGGGGGCTACTTATTGTGCTGGTAATGCCACATCACTGGAGCCATTTGCGGCAAGTGGAAGCTTTATCATCCATCTTCCATGTTACTAATATTGTTAGGCTGATCATATTTCCTTGAGACAAGAACAGGATGGAGTGTGGGACAGACGGGCAGTGGGACTCCGTCACTCCAAGTCCATTCGTAGTAAGCTGTAAGCAGCGAGAACGCGTTTGCTCCATCTCTTACTAGCGGTGTTCTCTCTCTCTCTCTCTGGCCAAAAAGCCTGCCCCTGAAGTAAATCGGAACTTCCTTTCTTCGTCACTCACACTAGTGGTTTTACTGTGTTTACTGTACACACTGATTACCATAGAGTCTTATGACTTGTCGTCATATCACTGTCTAAGAGACTCTATGGTAATTTACCATAGACCCGAGGGTCTTAGACAGTTATGAGTCACTCGAGTCATAAGACTCTATGGTAATCAGTGTGTACAGTAAACACAGTAAAACCACTAGAGTGACGAAGGGAAGTTCCGATTTACTTTATCTTATGAGAAATAAACAAGTCACTCTCAGGTATTTACAAAAAATTAAAAACTGTATATAAGTTATATTAAGAACGGGACAAAATTATAATTTATATTAAAAAGACGGGACTGTCTGGAAATATGAAAACAACGGTACTGTCCTGTTTAAAAAGGTATGTATGGTCAGCCTAGCACACACCTAACACATTGCCATAAATATAAACGCACAGTTCTTAAATATATCCAGGAAAACACACAACTATCACATTGTAATGCACCTTGCGTACCCCTCTGTCACTCAAAGGGTTATAGATTCCTTAAAAAACAGCTGGGCAATGCTGTCCCACACTGCTAGTTTACTATATTCAGATGTGAATTTTAAAAGATACGCATTTTCATTAATATATGAAAAGAAAGACTTTAAATGTTCCATTGAACTCTTCCATTCAAATATGATGTCATCAATATATCTTCACCAGAGCACCAGGTCGCAGCAAAAGGATTATTATGCCAAATTATCTGATCTTCCCAATAACACAGATAAAGGTTAACATAACTTGGTGTGAATCTGGTGCCCACGCCGGATCGCTGCAACTGTAAATAAAATTCATTGTTAAACCATAATTAATTATGATATAAAATAAATGTTAAGTTAATTATGAAATCTATCTGTCCTCCTAAGTAAATTTTACTTGTATCCATAAAAAATGTTTTATAGCATCATACCCCTTCTCATGGTCAGTCACTGTGTATAAAGATGACACATCCGTTATTACAAGAACATAATCCGCCTGCCATTCTACTTCATTTAACATTTATTATATTACTGGTATTTTTTTAATATGCTGATATATATACTTAAAAATAGAAGAGGATGAACAATGGAGCTGAGGAAACGCACTTGTATGTGGAAGGGAAGTATTGACAGTAACAGACCTATATTGGTGGTGGAGATGCACTGAGGTGTGATAAAGAGGTGATAAAGTGGAGATAACTTCTACACTGATAGAATTCTCCAGTCCCTAAGTTTTTCTATGGAACCTATAAAATAAGAAATGGAGAAGTGATGTCATTGGAGAAGTCATCTCCACTTTATCATCTCTTTATCACAGCTTAGTGCATAACCCCCACTATATTTTGTTTGATAAATAGGAGTGAATGCAGTCCAGGGAATGATTGCCTAAAACTAATTTCTGTAGATTGGACACAGCTTCCAAAAGTAAGGATTTTGGTGTGTAGTTTCATACCAAGTTTTTATCTCTGTTTTTGTGGATATGTGCAGCGCTAGCCATTTTCCAGGCTTTGAGTATATAACTGATGACAGGGAAGCATTAAAGGGATAGTAAAACTTCGTTTTAACTTTATTTTATTTTGTAGGCATTAAAAAAAACATGAAGAACGATATGTCTTATCTCTCAAACCTTTATGGTTTGAGAGATATTCACAAGTAAAGTTTCCCCTCCCGCCCCTTTTACCTACTGTAAGCCATCTCTTCTCAGATGTGGAATCCAGTCCATAGACCAGACAGATAACAGAAGGGGACAATCTTCTTCCTATGAGAACAATGAAAGCCCTGCCCCTTTTACCTAGTGTAAGCCATCTCTTCTCAGATGTGGAATCCAGTCCATAGACCAGACAGATAACAGCAGGGGACAATCTTATTCCTATCAGAACAATGAAAGCCCTGCCCCTTTTCCCTAGTGTAAGCCATCTCTTCTCAGATGTGGAATCCAGTCCATAGACCAGACAGATAACAGAAGGGGACAATCTTCTTCCTATGAGAACAATGAAAGCCCTGCCCCTTTTACCTAGTGTAAGCCATCTCTTCTCAGATGTGGAATCCAGTCCATAGACCAGACAGATAACAGAAGGGGACAATCTTCTTCCTATGAGAACAATGAAAGCCCTGCCTCTTTTACCTAGTGTAAGCCATCTCTTCTCAGATGTGGAATCCAGTCCATAGACCAGACAGATAACAGAAGGGGACAGTCTTCTTCCTATGAGAACAATGAAAGCCCTGCCCCTTTTACCTAGTGTAAGCCATCTCTTCTCAGATGTGGAATCCAGTCCATAGACCAGACAGATAACAGAAGGGGACAATCTTCTTCCTATGAGAACAATGAAAGCCCTGCCCCTTTTACCTAGTGTAAGCCATCTCTTCTCAGATGTGGAATCCAGTCCATAGACCAGACAGATAACAGAAGGGGACAATCTTCTTCCTATGAGAACAATGAAAGCCCTGCCCCTTTTACCTAGTGTAAGCCATCTCTTCTCAGATGTGGAATGCAGTCCATAGACCAGACAGATAACAGCAGGGGACAATCGTATTCCTATGAGAACAATGAAAGCCCTGCCCCCTTGACAAGCTTTTCAGGTTTTTCCCTTATCTTAATTGAAGATTGTCCCTCTCTGCAGTCTACCTGGGCACCTCCCTTCTGATCTTGCTGAGCAGTGTTACATCAGTAAAAGGGGCGGGAGGGGGACACTTTGCTTGTGAATATCTCTTAAACCATAAAGGTCTGAGAGATAAGACTTATATCATTCTTCATGTTTTTTTAATGGCTACAAAATAAAATAAAGTTAAAACGAAGTATTACTATCCCTTTAATAAAGGATTCAGAAGGACCAAAGCATTACATTTAGTGAAACTGCATGCAGCTCCGAGGCCCAGACTGTGATTCCATTGTAAGGATAAGGAGGTGGTGAGATGTATCACTAGTGGGTACTGTACAACAGAGAAGAGAAATAAGGGACTCCAGTCTGAAGGACATCTACCTACGTAAGTTCTTCTCATATACAAATTGACATATTATAAGGGTATAGTTTTCCTTTAGGCCGCTGGACCTGCAATGAACTGGGTAACTCTCACACATCACATGGATGATATCTCCCACCTTACTCTAAACACAATTTATGTAAAAGTGATGATTCTCTTCCCTTTAGATTCCTTATGTTTATGTCCCACAAACTGGATTCTTCTGAACTACAAATGTTACTATATCTCAGAGAAGAGGCGCAACAGACATCACTGCGAGGAATACTACGCTGCCAGAGATGCCCAACTGGCGGCAGTGAAAAGGAGCAACACTTTGTTACGGGTGAGTCCTTAATGCAAAATCCCAGATCTGTTCCTTTCAGACAACGGTCCCCAATCTTGTATGGGGTAGAAGCCTTTCATTTCCCCCGATCTCTGTGATCTTATGTACAGGGTCTGATAACAAGGGGACTGATAGAGGTGCAGGTCCAGACCCAATAAATCACTAGACCCATTCCTATCAGTAGTGAGTGATCCCAGTGATCTTATGTACAGGGTCTGATAACAAGGGGTCTGATAGAGGTGCAGGACCAGACCCAATAAAACACTAGACCCATTCCTATCAGTAGTGAGTGATCCAGTGATCTTATGTACAGGGTCTGATAACAAGGGGACTGATAGAGGTGCAGGTCCAGACCCAATAAATCACTAGACCCATTCCTATCAGTAGTGAGTGATCCCAGTGATCTTATGTACAGGGTCTGATAACAAGGGGTCTGATAGAGGTGCAGGTCCAGACCCAATAAATCACTAGATCCATTCCTATCAGTAGTGAGTGATCCCAGTGATCTTATGTACAGGGTCTGATAACAAGGGGACTGATAGAGGTGCAGGACAAGACCCAATAAAACACTAGACCCATTCCTATCAGTAGTGAGTGATCCCAGTGATCTTATGTACAGGGTCTGATAACAAGGGGTCTGATAGAGGTGCAGGTCCAGACCCAATAAAACACTAGACCCATTCCTATCAGTAGTGAGTGATCCCAGTGATCTTATGTACAGGGTCTGATAACAAGGGGTCTGATAGAGGTGCAGGTCCAGACCCAATAAATCACTAGATCCATTCCTATCAGTAGTGAGTGATCCCAGTGATCTTATGTACAGGGTCTGATAACAAGGGGACTGATAGAGGTGCAGGTCCAGACCCAATAAATCACTAGACCCATTCCTATCAGTAGTGAGTGATCCAGTGATCTTATGTACAGGGTCTGATAACAAGGGGACTGATAGAGGTGCAGGTCCAGACCCAATAAATCACTAGACCCATTCCTATCAGTAGTGAGTGATCCCAGTGATCTTATGTACAGGGTCTGATAACAAGGGGTCTGATAGAGGTGCAGGTCCAGACCCAATAAATCACTAGACCCATTCCTATCAGTAGTGAGTGATCCCAGTGATCTTATGTACAGGGTCTGATAACAAGAGGTCTGATAGAGGTGCAGGTCCAGACCCAATAAATCACTAGACCCATTCCTATCAGTAGTGAGTGATCCCAGTGATCTTATGTACAGGGTCTGATAACAAGGGGTCTGATAGAGGTGCAGGTCCAGACCCAATAAATCACTAGACCCATTCCTATCAGTAGTGAGTGATCCCAGTGATCTTATGTACAGGGTCTGATAACAAGGGATCTGATAGAGGTGCAGGTCCAGACCCAATAAATCACTAGACCCATTCCTATCAGTAGTGAGTGATCCCAGTGATCTTATGTACAGGGTCTGATAACAAGGGGTCTGATAGAGGTGCAGGTCCAGACCCAATAAATCACTAGACCCATTCCTATCAGTAGTGAGTGATCCCAGTGATCTTATGTACAGGGTCTGATAACAAGGGGTCTGATAGAGGTGCAGGTCCAGACCCAATAAATCACTAGACCCATTCCTATCAGTAGTGAGTGATCCCAGTGATCTTATGTACAGGGTCTGATAACAAGGGGTCTGATAGAGGTGCAGGTCCAGACCCAATAAATCACTAGACCCATTCCTATCAGTAGTGAGTGATCCCAGTGATCTTATGTACAGGGTCTGATAACAAGGGGTCTGATAGAGGTGCAGGTCCAGACCCAATAAATCACTAGACCCATTCCTATAAGTAGTGAGTGATCCCAGTGATCTTATGTACAGGGTCTGATAACAAGGGGTCTGATAGAGGTGCAGGTCCAGACCCAATAAATCACTAGACCCATTCCTATCAGTACTGAGTGATCCAGTGATCTTATGTACAGGGTCTAATAACAAGGGGTCTGATAGAGGTGCAGGTCCAGACCCAATAAATCACTAGACCCATTCCTATCAGTAGTGAGTGATCCCAGTGATCTTATGTACAGGGTCTGATAACAAGGGGTCTGATAGAGGTGCAGGTCCAGACCCAATAAATCACTAGACCCATTCCTATCAGTAGTGAGTGATACCAGTTATCTTATGTACAGGGTCTGATAACAAGGGGTCTGATAGAGGTGCAGGTCCAGACCCAATAAATCACTAGACCCATTCCTATCAGTAGTGAGTGATCCCAGTGATCTTATGTACAGGGTCTGATAACAAGGGGTCTGATAGAGGTGCAGGTCCAGACCCAATAAATCACTAGACCCATTCCTATCAGTAGTGAGTGATACCAGTTATCTTATGTACAGGGTCTGATAACAAGGGGTCTGATAGAGGTGCAGGTCCAGACCCAATAAATCACTAGACCCATTCCTATCAGTAGTGAGTGATCCTAGTGATCTTATGTACAGGGTCTGATAACAAGGGGACTGATAGAGGTGCAGGACCAGACCCAATAAATCACTAGACCCATTCCTATCAGCAGTGAGTGATACCAGTGATCTTATGTACAGGGTCTGATAACAAGGGGACTGATAGAGGTGCAGGTCCAGACCCAATAAATCACTAGACCCATTCCTATCAGTAGTGAGTGATCCCAGTGATCTTATGTACAGGGTCTGATAACAAGGGGTCTGATAGAGGTGCAGGTCCAGACCCAATAAATCACTAGACCCATTCCTATCAGTAGTGAGTGATCCCAGTGATCTTATGTACAGGGTCTGATAACAAGGGGACTGATAGAGGTGCAGGTCCAGACCCAATAAATCACTAGACCCATTCCTATCAGTAGTGAGTGATACCAGTGATCTTATGTACAGGGTCTGATAACAAGGGGTCTGATAGAGGTGCAGGTCCAGACCCAATAAATCACTAGACCCATTCCTATCAGTAGTGAGTGATCCCAGTGATCTTATGTACAGGGTCTGATAACAAGGGATCTGATAGAGGTGCAGGTCCAGACCCAATAAATCACTAGACCCATTCCTATCAGTAGTGAGTGATCCCAGTGATCTTATGTACAGGGTCTGATAACAAGGGGTCTGATAGAGGTGCAGGTCCAGACCCAATAAATCACTAGACCCATTCCTATCAGTAGTGAGTGATCCCAGTGATCTTATGTACAGGGTCTGATAACAAGGGGTCTGATAGAGGTGCAGGACCAGACCCAATAAATCACTAGACCCATTCCTATCAGTAGTGAGTGATCCCAGTGATCTTATGTACAGGGTCTGATAACAAGGGGTCTGATAGAGGTGCAGGTCCAGACCCAATAAATCACTAGACCCATTCCTATCAGTAGTGAGTAATCCCAGTGATGTTATGTACAGGGTCTGATAACAAGGGGTCTGATAGAGGTGCAGGTCCAGACCCAATAAATCACTAGACCCATTCCTATCAGTAGTGAGTGATCCCAGTGATCTTATGTACAAGGTCTGATAACAAGGGGACTGATAGAGGTGCAGGTCCAGACCCAATAAATCACTAGACACATTCCTATCAGTAGTGAGTGATCCCAATGATCTTATGTACAGGGTCTGATAACAAGGGGACTGATAGAGGTGCAGGACCAGACCCAATAAATCACTAGACCCATTCCTATCAGTAGTAAGTGATCCCAGTGATCTTATGTACGGGGTCTGATAACAAGGGGTCTGATAGAGGTGCAGGTCCAGACCCAATAAAACACTAGAACCCATTCCTATCAGTAGTGAGTGATCCCAGTGATCTTATGTACAGGGTCTGATAACAAGGGGTCTGATAGAGGTGCAGGTCCAGACCCAATAAATCACTAGACCCATTCCTATCAGTAGTGAGTGATCCCAGTGATCTTATGTACAGGGTCTGATAACAAGGGGTCTGATAGAGGTGCAGGTCCAGACCCAATAAATCACTAGACCCATTCCTATCAGTAGTGAGTGATCCCAGTGATCTTATGTACAGGGTCTGATAACAAGGGGACTGATAGAGGTGCAGGTCCAGACCCAATAAATCACTAGACCCCTTCCTATCAGTAGTGAGTGATCCCAGTGATCTTATGTACAGGGTCTGATAACAAGGGGTCTGATAGAGGTGCAGGTCCAGACCCAATAAAACACTAGACCCATTCCTATCAGTAGTGAGTGATCCCAGTGATCTTATGTACAGGGTCTGATAACAAGGGGACTGATAGAGGTGCAGGACCAGACCCAATAAAACACTAGACCCATTCCTATCAGTAGTGAGTGATACCAGTGATCTTATGTACAGGGTCTGATAACAAGGGGTCTGATAGAGGTGCAGGTCCAGACCCAATAAATCACTAGACCCATTCCTATCAGTAGTGAGTGATCCAGTGATCTTATGTACAGGGTCTGATAACAAGGGATCTGATAGAGGTGCAGGTCCAGACCCAATAAATCACTAGACCCATTCCTATCAGTAGTGAATGATCCAGTGATCTTATGTACAGGGTCTGATAACAAGGGGACTGATAGAGGTGCAGGTCCAGACCCAATAAAACACTAGACCCATTCCTATCAGTAGTGAGTGATCCCAGTGATCTTATGTACAGGGTCTGATAACAAGGGGTCTGATAGAGGTGCAGGTCCAGACCCAATAAATCACTAGACCCATTCCTATCAGTAGTGAGTGATCCCAGTGATCTTATGTACAGGGTCTGATAACAAGGAGTCTGATAGAGGTGCAGGTCCAGACCCAATAAATCACTAGACCCATTCCTATCAGTAGTGAGTGATCCCAGTGATCTTATGTACATGGTCTGATAACAAGGGGACTGATAGAGGTGCAGGTCCAGACCCAATAAATCACTAGACCCATTCCTATCAGTACTGAGTGATACCAGTGATCTTATGTACAGGGTCTGATAACAAGAGGTCTTATAGAGGTGCAGGTCCAGACCCAATAAACCACTAGACCCATTCCTATCAGTAGTGAGTAATCCCAGTGATCTTATGTACAGGGTCTGATAACAAGGGGTCTGATAGAGGTGCAGGTCCAGACCCAATAAAACACTAGACCCATTCCTATCAGTAGTGAGTGATCCCAGTGATCTTATGTACAGGGTCTCATAACAAGGGGTCTGATAGAGGTGCAGGTCCAGACCCAATAAATCACTAGACCCATTCCTATCAGTAGTGAGTGATCCCAGTGATCTTATGTACATGGTCTGATAACAAGGGGACTGATAGAGGTGCAGGTCCAGACCCAATAAATCACTAGACCCATTCCTATCAGTACTGAGTGATACCAGTGATCTTATGTACAGGGTCTGATAACAAGAGGTCTTATAGAGGTGCAGGTCCAGACCCAATAAACCACTAGACCCATTCCTATCAGTAGTGAGTAATCCCAGTGATCTTATGTACAGGGTCTGATAACAAGGGGACTGATAGAGGTGCAGGTCCAGACCCAATAAATCACTAGACCCATTCCTATCAGCAGTGAGTGATCCAGTGATCTTATGTACAGGGTCTGATAACAAGGGATCTGATAGAGGTGCAAGTCCAGACCCAATAAATCACTAGACCCATTCCTATCAGTAGTGAGTGATCCAGTGATCTTATGTACAGGGTCTGATAACAAGGGGTCTGATAGAGGTGCAGGTCCAGACCCAATAAATCACTAGACCCATTCCTATCAGTAGTGAATGATCCAGTGATCTTATGTACAGGGTCTGATAACAAGGGGACTGATAGAGGTGCAGGTCCAGACCCAATAAAACACTAGACCCATTCCTATCAGTAGTGAGTGATCCCAGTGATCTTATGTACAGGGTCTGATAACAAGGGGTCTGATAGAGGTGCAGGTCCAGACCCAATAAATCACTAGACCCATTCCTATCAGTAGTGAGTGATCCAGTGATCTTATGTACAGGGTCTGATAACAAGGGGTCTGATAGAGGTGCAGGTCCAGACCCAATAAATCACTAGACCCATTCCTATCAGTAGTGAGTGATCCCAGTGATCTTATGTACATGGTCTGATAACAAGGGGACTGATAGAGGTGCAGGTCCAGACCCAATAAATCACTAGACCCATTCCTATCAGTACTGAGTGATACCAGTGATCTTATGTACAGGGTCTGATAACAAGGGGTCTGATAGAGGTGCAGGACCAGACCCAATAAATCACTAGACCCATTCCTATCAGTAGTGAGTGATCCCAGTGATCTTATGTACAGGGTCTGATAACAAGGGATCTGATAGAGGTGCAGGTCCAGACCCAATAAATCACTAGACCCATTCCTATCAGTAGTGAGTGATCCCAGTGATCTTATGTACAGGGTCTGATAACAAGGGGTCTGATAGAGGTGCAGGTCCAGACCCAATAAATCACTAGACCCATTCCTATCAGTAGTGAGTGATCCCAGTGATCTTATGTACAGGGTCTGATAACAAGGGGTCTGATAGAGGTGCAGGACCAGACCCAATAAATCACTAGACCCATTCCTATCAGTAGTGAGTGATCCCAGTGATCTTATGTACAGGGTCTGATAACAAGGGGTCTGATAGAGGTGCAGGTCCAGACCCAATAAATCACTAGACCCATTCCTATCAGTAGTGAGTAATCCCAGTGATGTTATGTACAGGGTCTGATAACAAGGGGTCTGATAGAGGTGCAGGTCCAGACCCAATAAATCACTAGACCCATTCCTATCAGTAGTGAGTGATCCCAGTGATCTTATGTACAAGGTCTGATAACAAGGGGACTGATAGAGGTGCAGGTCCAGACCCAATAAATCACTAGACCCATTCCTATCAGTAGTGAGTGATCCCAATGATCTTATGTACAGGGTCTGATAACAAGGGGACTGATAGAGGTGCAGGACCAGACCCAATAAATCACTAGACCCATTCCTATCAGTAGTAAGTGATCCCAGTGATCTTATGTACGGGGTCTGATAACAAGGGGTCTGATAGAGGTGCAGGTCCAGACCCAATAAAACACTAGAACCCATTCCTATCAGTAGTGAGTGATCCCAGTGATCTTATGTACAGGGTCTGATAACAAGGGGTCTGATAGAGGTGCAGGTCCAGACCCAATAAATCACTAGACCCATTCCTATCAGTAGTGAGTGATCCCAGTGATCTTATGTACAGGGTCTGATAACAAGGGGTCTGATAGAGGTGCAGGTCCAGACCCAATAAATCACTAGACCCATTCCTATCAGTAGTGAGTGATCCCAGTGATCTTATGTACAGGGTCTGATAACAAGGGGACTGATAGAGGTGCAGGTCCAGACCCAATAAATCACTAGACCCCTTCCTATCAGTAGTGAGTGATCCCAGTGATCTTATGTACAGGGTCTGATAACAAGGGGTCTGATAGAGGTGCAGGTCCAGACCCAATAAAACACTAGACCCATTCCTATCAGTAGTGAGTGATCCCAGTGATCTTATGTACAGGGTCTGATAACAAGGGGACTGATAGAGGTGCAGGACCAGACCCAATAAAACACTAGACCCATTCCTATCAGTAGTGAGTGATACCAGTGATCTTATGTACAGGGTCTGATAACAAGGGGTCTGATAGAGGTGCAGGTCCAGACCCAATAAATCACTAGACCCATTCCTATCAGTAGTGAGTGATCCAGTGATCTTATGTACAGGGTCTGATAACAAGGGATCTGATAGAGGTGCAGGTCCAGACCCAATAAATCACTAGACCCATTCCTATCAGTAGTGAATGATCCAGTGATCTTATGTACAGGGTCTGATAACAAGGGGACTGATAGAGGTGCAGGTCCAGACCCAATAAAACACTAGACCCATTCCTATCAGTAGTGAGTGATCCCAGTGATCTTATGTACAGGGTCTGATAACAAGGGGTCTGATAGAGGTGCAGGTCCAGACCCAATAAATCACTAGACCCATTCCTATCAGTAGTGAGTGATCCCAGTGATCTTATGTACAGGGTCTGATAACAAGGAGTCTGATAGAGGTGCAGGTCCAGACCCAATAAATCACTAGACCCATTCCTATCAGTAGTGAGTGATCCCAGTGATCTTATGTACATGGTCTGATAACAAGGGGACTGATAGAGGTGCAGGTCCAGACCCAATAAATCACTAGACCCATTCCTATCAGTACTGAGTGATACCAGTGATCTTATGTACAGGGTCTGATAACAAGAGGTCTTATAGAGGTGCAGGTCCAGACCCAATAAACCACTAGACCCATTCCTATCAGTAGTGAGTAATCCCAGTGATCTTATGTACAGGGTCTGATAACAAGGGGTCTGATAGAGGTGCAGGTCCAGACCCAATAAAACACTAGACCCATTCCTATCAGTAGTGAGTGATCCCAGTGATCTTATGTACAGGGTCTCATAACAAGGGGTCTGATAGAGGTGCAGGTCCAGACCCAATAAATCACTAGACCCATTCCTATCAGTAGTGAGTGATCCCAGTGATCTTATGTACATGGTCTGATAACAAGGGGACTGATAGAGGTGCAGGTCCAGACCCAATAAATCACTAGACCCATTCCTATCAGTACTGAGTGATACCAGTGATCTTATGTACAGGGTCTGATAACAAGAGGTCTTATAGAGGTGCAGGTCCAGACCCAATAAACCACTAGACCCATTCCTATCAGTAGTGAGTAATCCCAGTGATCTTATGTACAGGGTCTGATAACAAGGGGACTGATAGAGGTGCAGGTCCAGACCCAATAAATCACTAGACCCATTCCTATCAGCAGTGAGTGATCCCAGTGATCTTATGTACAGGGTCTGATAACAAGGGATCTGATAGAGGTGCAAGTCCAGACCCAATAAATCACTAGACCCATTCCTATCAGTAGTGAGTGATCCAGTGATCTTATGTACAGGGTCTGATAACAAGGGGTCTGATAGAGGTGCAGGTCCAGACCCAATAAATCACTAGACCCATTCCTATCAGTAGTGAATGATCCAGTGATCTTATGTACAGGGTCTGATAACAAGGGGACTGATAGAGGTGCAGGTCCAGACCCAATAAAACACTAGACCCATTCCTATCAGTAGTGAGTGATCCCAGTGATCTTATGTACAGGGTCTGATAACAAGGGGTCTGATAGAGGTGCAGGTCCAGACCCAATAAATCACTAGACCCATTCCTATCAGTAGTGAGTGATCCAGTGATCTTATGTACAGGGTCTGATAACAAGGGGTCTGATAGAGGTGCAGGTCCAGACCCAATAAATCACTAGACCCATTCCTATCAGTAGTGAGTGATCCCAGTGATCTTATGTACATGGTCTGATAACAAGGGGACTGATAGAGGTGCAGGTCCAGACCCAATAAATCACTAGACCCATTCCTATCAGTACTGAGTGATACCAGTGATCTTATGTACAGGGTCTGATAACAAGGGGTCTGATAGAGGTGCAGGTCCAGACCCAATAAATCACTAGACCCATTCCTATCAGTAGTGAGTGATCCCAGTGATCTTATGTACAGGGTCTGATAACAAGGGTCTGATAGAGGTGCAGGTCCAGACCCAATAAATCACTAGACCCATTCCTATCAGTAGTGAGTGATCCCAGTGATCTTATGTACAGGGTCTGATAACAAGGGGTCTGATAGAGGTGCAGGTCCAGACCCAATAAATCACTAGACCCATTCCTATCAGTAGTGAGTGATCCCAGTGATCTTATGTACAGGGTCTGATAACAAGGGGTCTGATAGAGGTGCAGGTCCAGACCCAATAAATCACTAGACCCATTCCTATCAGTAGTGAGTGATCCCAGTGATCTTATGTACAGGGTCTGATAACAAGGGGTCTGATAGAGGTGCAGGTCCAGACCCAATAAATCACTAGACCCATTCCTATCAGTAGTGAGTGATCCCAGTGATCTTATGTACAGGGTCTGATAACAAGGGGTCTGATAGAGGTGCAGGACCAGACCCAATAAATCACTAGACCCATTACTATCAGTAGTGAGTGATCCCAGTGATCTTATGTACAGGGTCTGATAACAAGGGGTCTGATAGAGGTGCAGGTCCAGACCCAATAAACACTAGACCCATTCCTATCAGTAGTGAGCGATCCAGTGATCTTATGTACAGGGTCTGATAACAAGGGGTCTGATAGAGGTGCAGGTCCAGACCCAATAAAACACTACAACCCATTCCTATCAGTAGTGAGTGATCCAGTGATCTTATGTACAAGGTCTGATAACAAGGGGTCTGATAGAGGTGCAGGTCCAGACCCAATAAATCACTAGACCCATTCCTATCAGTAGTGAGTGATACCAGTGATCTTATGTACAGGGTCTGATAACAAGGGGTCTGATAGAGGTGCAGGTCCAGACCCAATAAAACACTAGACCCATTCCTATCAGTAGTGAGTGATCCCAATGATCTTATGTACAGGGTCTGATAACAAGGGGTCTGATAGAGGTGCAGGTCCAGACCCAATAAATCACTAGACCCATTCCTATCAGTACTGAGTGATCCAGTGATCTTATGTACAGGGTCTGATAACAAGGGGTCTGATAGAGGTGCAGGTCCAGACCCAATAAATCACTAGACCCATTCCTATCAGTAGTGAGTAATCCCAGTGATGTTATGTACAGGGTCTGATAACAAGGGGTCTGATAGAGGTGCAGGTCCAGACCCAATAAATCACTAGACCCATTCCTATCAGTAGTGAGTGATCCCAGTGATCTTATGTACAAGGTCTGATAACAAGGGGACTGATAGAGGTGCAGGTCCAGACCCAATAAATCACTAGACCCATTCCTATCAGTAGTGAGTGATCCCAATGATCTTATGTACAGGGTCTGATAACAAGGGGACTGATAGAGGTGCAGGACCAGACCCAATAAATCACTAGACCCATTCCTATCAGTAGTAAGTGATCCCAGTGATCTTATGTACGGGGTCTGATAACAAGGGGTCTGATAGAGGTGCAGGTCCAGACCCAATAAAACACTAGACCCATTCCTATCAGTAGTGAGTGATCCCAGTGATCTTATGTACAGGGTCTGATAACAAGGGGTCTGATAGAGGTGCAGGTCCAGACCCAATAAATCACTAGACCCATTCCTATCAGTAGTGAGTGATCCCAGTGATCTTATGTACAGGGTCTGATAACAAGGGGTCTGATAGAGGTGCAGGTCCAGACCCAATAAATCACTAGACCCATTCCTATCAGTAGTGAGAGATCCCAGTGATCTTATGTACAGGGTCTGATAACAAGGGGACTGATAGAGGTGCAGGTCCAGACCCAATAAATCACTAGACCCCTTCCTATCAGTAGTGAGTGATCCCAGTGATCTTATGTACAGGGTCTGATAACAAGGGGTCTGATAGAGGTGCAGGTCCAGACCCAATAAAACACTAGACCCATTCCTATCAGTAGTGAGTGATCCCAGTGATCTTATGTACAGGGTCTGATAACAAGGGGACTGATAGAGGTGCAGGACCAGACCCAATAAAACACTAGACCCATTCCTATCAGTAGTGAGTGATACCAGTGATCTTATGTACAGGGTCTGATAACAAGGGGTCTGATAGAGGTGCAGGTCCAGACCCAATAAATCACTAGACCCATTCCTATCAGTAGTGAGTGATCCAGTGATCTTATGTACAGGGTCTGATAACAAGGGATCTGATAGAGGTGCAGGTCCAGACCCAATAAATCACTAGACCCATTCCTATCAGTAGTGAGTGATCCCAGTGATCTTATGTACAGGGTCTGATAACAAGGGGTCTGATAGAGGTGCAGGTCCAGACCCAATAAATCACTAGACCCATTCCTATCAGTAGTGAGTGATCCCAGTGATCTTATGTACAGGGTCTGATAACAAGAGGTCTGATAGAGGTGCAGGACCAGATCCAATAAATCACTAGACCCATTCCTATCAGTAGTGAGTGATCCCAGTGATCTTATGTACAGGGTCTCATAACAAGGGGTCTGATAGAGGTGCAGGTCCAGACCCAATAAATCACTAGATCCATTCCTATCAGTAGTGAATGATCCAGTGATCTT
Source organism: Rhinophrynus dorsalis (assembly GCA_037306005.1). Classification (NCBI taxonomy): domain Eukaryota; kingdom Metazoa; phylum Chordata; class Amphibia; order Anura; family Rhinophrynidae; genus Rhinophrynus; species Rhinophrynus dorsalis. The sequence goes on along the minus strand of JBBDGT010000359.1, from coordinate 2,673 downwards.
ATGTACAGGGTCTGATAACAAGGGGTCTGATAGAGGTGCAGGTCCAGACCCAATAAATCACTAGACCCATTCCTATCAGTAGTGAGTGATCCCAGTGATCTTATGTACATGGTCTGATAACAAGGGGACTGATAGAGGTGCAGGTCCAGACCCAATAAATCACTAGACCCATTCCTATCAGTACTGAGTGATACCAGTGATCTTATGTACAGGGTCTGATAACAAGAGGTCTTATAGAGGTGCAGGTCCAGACCCAATAAACCACTAAACCCATTCCTATCAGTAGTGAGTAATCCCAGTGATCTTATGTACAGGGTCTGATAACAAGGGGACTGATAGAGGTGCAGGTCCAGACCCAATAAATCACTAGACCCCTTCCTATCAGTAGTGAGTGATCCCAGTGATCTTATGTACAGGGTCTGATAACAAGGGGTCTGATAGAGGTGCAGGTCCAGACCCAATAAAACACTAGACCCATTCCTATCAGTAGTGAGTGATCCCAGTGATCTTATGTACAGGGTCTGATAACAAGGGGTCTGATAGAGGTGCAGGTCCAGACCCAATAAATCACTAGATCCATTCCTATCAGTAGTGAGTGATCCCAGTGATCTTATGTACAGGGTCTGATAACAAGGGGACTGATAGAGGTGCAGGTCCAGACCCAATAAATCACTAGACCCATTCCTATCAGTAGTGAGTGATCCAGTGATCTTATGTACAGGGTCTGATAACAAGGGGACTGATAGAGGTGCAGGTCCAGACCCAATAAATCACTAGACCCATTCCTATCAGTAGTGAGTGATCCCAGTGATCTTATGTACAGGGTCTGATAACAAGGGGTCTGATAGAGGTGCAGGTCCAGACCCAATAAATCACTAGACCCATTCCTATCAGTAGTGAGTGATCCCAGTGATCTTATGTACAGGGTCTGATAACAAGAGGGTCTGATAGAGGTGCAGGTCCAGACCCAATAAATCACTAGACCCATTCCTATCAGTAGTGAGTGATCCCAGTGATCTTATGTACAGGGTCTGATAACAAGGGGTCTGATAGAGGTGCAGGTCCAGACCCAATAAATCACTAGACCCATTCCTATCAGTAGTGAGTGATCCCAGTGATCTTATGTACAGGGTCTGATAACAAGGGGTCTGATAGAGGTGCAGGTCCAGACCCAATAAATCACTAGACCCATTCCTATCAGTAGTGAGTGATCCCAGTGATCTTATGTACAGGGTCTGATAACAAGGGGTCTGATAGAGGTGCAGGTCCAGACCCAATAAATCACTAGACCCATTCCTATCAGTAGTGAGTGATCCCAGTGATCTTATGTACAGGGTCTGATAACAAGGGGTCTGATAGAGGTGCAGGTCCAGACCCAATAAATCACTAGACCCATTCCTATCAGTAGTGAGTGATCCCAGTGATCTTATGTACAGGGTCTGATAACAAGGGGTCTGATAGAGGTGCAGGTCCAGACCCAATAAATCACTAGACCCATTCCTATCAGTAGTGAGTGATCCCAGTGATCTTATGTACAGGGTCTGATAACAAGGGGTCTGATAGAGGTGCAGGTCCAGACCCAATAAATCACTAGACCCATTCCTATCAGTAGTGAGTGATCCCAGTGATCTTATGTACAGGGTCTGATAACAAGGGGTCTGATAGAGGTGCAGGTCCAGACCCAATAAATCACTAGACCCATTCCTATCAGTAGTGAGTGATCCCAGTGATCTTATGTACAGGGTCTGATAACAAGGGGTCTGATAGAGGTGCAGGTCCAGACCCAATAAATCACTAGACCCATTCCTATCAGTAGTGAGTGATCCCAGTGATCTTATGTACAGGGTCTGATAACAAGGGGTCTGATAGAGGTGCAGGTCCAGACCCAATAAATCACTAGACCCATTCCTATCAGTAGTGAGTGATACCAGTTATCTTATGTACAGGGTCTGATAACAAGGGGTCTGATAGAGGTGCAGGTCCAGACCCAATAAATCACTAGACCCATTCCTATCAGTAGTGAGTGATCCCAGTGATCTTATGTACAGGGTCTGATAACAAGGGGTCTGATAGAGGTGCAGGTCCAGACCCAATAAATCACTAGACCCATTCCTATCAGTAGTGAGTGATACCAGTGATCTTATGTACAGGGTCTGATAACAAGGGGTCTGATAGAGGTGCAGGTCCAGACCCAATAAATCACTAGACCCATTCCTATCAGTAGTGAGTGATCCTAGTGATCTTATGTACAGGGTCTGATAACAAGGGGACTGATAGAGGTGCAGGTCCAGACCCAATAAATCACTAGACCCATTCCTATCAGTAGTGAGTGATACCAGTGATCTTATGTACAGGGTCTGATAACAAGGGGACTGATAGAGGTGCAGGTCCAGACCCAATAAATCACTAGACCCATTCCTATCAGTAGTGAGTGATCCCAGTGATCTTATGTACAGGGTCTGATAACAAGGGGTCTGATAGAGGTGCAGGTCCAGACCCAATAAATCACTAGACCCATTCCTATCAGTAGTGAGGTGATCCCAGTGATCTTATGTACAGGGTCTGATAACAAGGGGACTGATAGAGGTGCAGGGTCCAGACCCAATAAATCACTAGACCCATTTCCTATCAGTAGTGAGTGATACCCAGTGATCTTATGTACAGGGTCTGATA
>JBBDGT010000231.1:60000-69589 GCA_037306005.1 Rhinophrynus dorsalis | reverse complement strand
AAGAAGGCGGGTAAAAAGGGACGGGGAAGTGGACGTGATCCTGAAAGTTCAGGGCGCGGGTCAGGACGCGGAGAAAACTGTGCCTGGTGCCAGAGCACAAGAAAGAAAGACATCCACCATACCTAGCTTCATGTGTAATTTTACAGGGCGTCGCAGGACATCACTCTCGAGGTCCGACCACTGCGAACAGGTGGTCGGTTGGATGACAGCTGATACTGCTTCCAGTCGGTTAAGCACCACCCTGTCTTCCACCAAGTCCACTCTCAGTAGCCAAGAGTCTGGTCAACATAATCCTCACTCTGATCATCCTTCCTCCCACCATACACGGTCTGGTCAAAGAAGTGATCCCACACTGGGATATAGTGAGGAGCTCGTCTCATCACCAATCCTTCATTTGACCCTCTCTCCAAGCACGCTTGCAGAGGAACATGACATCTTGTGCCCTGATTCACAACCTCTAGAGGCTACCCAATCTCAAGAAGATGACAGATGTGAACGGCATTTAAGGTCAAAGGAAGTAGTGGATGATGATGATGATGATGAGACACAGTTGCCATTAAATCAACCACTATTTCCGTCTCAAGACCTTGTTGAGGAGAATGTTATACAGTTGTCAATGACTGAGTATGTGGTGGGATCAAGACTTGAGGAGGATGATCAGAGTGAGGAAGTGGAGGAGGACTTGGTGGACGATGAGGTGACTGACCCCACCTGGGAAGGTGTAGAGCCGAGCGATGACAGCAGTCCTGAGGGTGAGCCATCTGCAGCACCGCAACAGGCTGGAAGAGGCAGTGGTGTGGCTACAGAAAGAAGGCGGACCGCACCAAACCGGCCCGCAAATGTTCCACGGAGCACCCCCTTGCGTAAATCTACCTTGCCAAGGGGTAGGTGTTCCGCGGTATGGCGTTTTTTTAAGGAAAGTGCGGACGACAAAAGAATTGTAGTTTGCAACCTGTGCCACACCAGAATGAGCCGAGGCATGAACACTAGAAACCTCACCACCACCAGCATGATCCGACACATGGCATCCAAGCACCGTAGTAAGTGGGAGGAACGCCTGGATCGCCCATCTGTGTCTGCAGGCCACACCACTGCCTCCTCTTCCCCTGTTTTCGGTGCCGGCCAATCGCCTGTCGAAGGCGCAGGCCCGCATACCTCCCGCCCTGCACCTGTAGCATCTGAAGCACCATCAGCGACCACATCCACTTCCCTGTCCCAGCACAGCGTCCAAATGTCGTTACCCCAGGCATTTGAGCGCAAGAGAAAGTACCCAGCCACCCACCCACAGGCCATAGCACTAACCTCACACCTTTCCAAATTACTGGCCATCGAAATGCTGCCATTTAGGCTTGTGGACACTGAGTCCTTCCGCAGCCTGATGGCAGCAGCTGTCCCTCGGTACGCGGTCCCCAGCCGCCACTACTTTTCCCGGTGTGCCATCCCCGCATTACACCACCATGTGTCCCGTAACATCACCCGTGCCCTGACCAACGCAGTTACTGGAAGGTCCACTTAACGACTGACACATGGACAAGTGCTTGTGGCCAGGGACGCTACATTTCCCTGACGGCACACTGGGTGAATGTCGTGGAGGCTGGGAGCGACTCGGACCCTGGGATGGCACGGGTGCTACCCACGCCGAGGATTGCGGGCCCTACCTCCATCAGGGTTTCCACCAGCACCTACGTTATTGGCTCCTCCTCCTCCGTTTCCACCTCCGAATTCTCTACACACACCGCCACTCCCCCATCAGCCAGTAGCTGGAAGCAGTGTAGCACTGCAGTGGGGAAGCGTCAACAGGCCGTGCTGAAGCTGATCTGCCTTGGGGACAAACAGCACACGGCCTCAGAGCTGTTGCAGGGGATTAGTCACCAGACCGAGCAGTGGCTCTCGCCACTCAACCTGCAACCAGGCATGGTTGTGTGTGATAATGGGCGTAACTTGGTGGCGGCTTTGGAGCTCGGCAAGCTCACACACGTACCATGCCTAGCGCATGTATTTAATTTAGTGGTGCAGCGATTTCTAAAAACCTACCCCAATGTGCATGATCTCTTGACCAAGGTGCGCCGCGTGTGTGCACATTTCCGTAAGTCATCAACAGCTTCAGCCGAGCCTGTTGAAGCTGCAGCAGCGCTTACAATTGCCAGCTCACCGGCTGCTGTGTGACGTGAGCACGCGCTGGAACTCCACCTTCCACATGTTGGCCCGGCTTTGTGAGCAGCAGAGGGCAGTAGTGGAGTACCAGCTGTTACACGGTCGTCGCCTCTCCGTTCAACTTCCTGTAATCAGAAGTGAGGAGTGGGAATGGATGTCAGACCTCTGTGAGGTTTTACGCAATTTTGAGGAATCGACACAGATGGTGAGCGGCGATAACGCTATTATCAGTGTAACCATCCCACTTCTGTGTCTACTGAAACGCTCGCTGCTCACAATTAAAACCGACGCTTTGCATGTGGAAGAGGTGGAAATGGGGGAGGAAGAGCTTACACAAGGTGATAGCCAGTGCACCCTCACTTCGTCTTCTCAGCGACAATTGGAGGAGGCGGAGGAGGAGGAGGAGGAGGAGGAGGAGGAGGAAGACACGGTTGTCTCCGCTACAGAGGGTAGCCATGGAACTTTAGTTCCATCTCTTCAGCGTGGGTGGGCAGAAGAGGAGGAAGAGGATGAGGAGATTGAGAGTCATCCTCCTGGTGAGGACAGCGAAATCTTGCCTGTTGGTACTCTGGCACACATGGCTGACTTTATGTTAGGCTGCCTTTCCCGTGACCCACGCGTTACACGCATTTTAGACAACACGGATTACTGGGTGTTCACCCTTCTGGACCCCCGCTACAAAGAGAATTTCTCATCTCTCATTCCTCCGGTGGAGAGGACAAGCAAAATGTTGCAATACCAGAAGGTTCTTGTTGAAAAATTGCTCCAAAATTTTCCATCTGACAACGCTGGCGGCAGAGTACGTGCTACCTTGGCCAACCGAGAAGGGGAGAAAAGGGGAGCACACAGCAGTTCCGAGAAAGGCAGGGCAACACTCTCCAAGGCGTGGGACACCTTCATGACACCCCGCCAGCACCCTCACCCTGATGCGCAGCCTAGTGTCACAAGGAGGGAAAAGTTTTGGAAGATGGTGAAGGAGTACGTAGCAGACCGTGTCAGCGTCCTCAATGATCCCTCTGTGCCTTACAACTACTGGGTGTCCAAGCTGGACACGTGGTATGAACTGGCACTCTATGCCTTGGAGGTGCTGGCCTGCCCTGCCGCCAGCGTTCTGTCTGAGCGGGTATTTAGTGCTGCTGGTGGCATCATAACAGATAAGCGTATCCGCCTTTCCACCGACAATGCTGATAGGTTGACACTTATAAAAATGAACAAGGCCTGGATTTCCCCTGACTTCTCCACTCCACTGGAGGAAAGCCCCGGGGGAACATAAACTCACTTTATATATGTTATTTACAATGATGGGAATACTCTGTATTCCCATTCACCCCTTCCACCCAAAAAACGGGTATATGGTTGACTCTTAATCTTCTCATCCTCCTCCTCCTCTTCCATATGCCCTGGGATATAATTTTTATATAGGGCCAGCTCACCAGCGGGCCCTGTGATATAATTTTTATATAGGGCCAGCTCACCAGCGGGCCCTGTTTGACAATTTTTATATAGGTCAGCTCACCAGCGGGCCTTCTCATATAATGTTTTATTGGGTCAGCTCTCTAGCGGGCCCTCTCATATAATGTTTTATAGCGTCAGCTCACTAGCGGGCCTTCGCATATAATGTTTAGGATGGTCAGCTCTGCAGCAGACCCTCACCCATAATGTTTTAGATGGTCGGCTCAGCGCACGTTTCCCTCTTAATCATGGCCTCAGTTCAATAAAATCAAGGAAATTTTTGGGAGAATTTGCCTCTGTGCACGTTTCCCTCTTAATCATGGCCTCAGTTCTGAAAATCAAGGAAATTTTTGGGAGAATTTGCCTCTGCGCACGTTTCCCTCTTAATCATGGCCTCACTTCCGAAAACCAAGGAAATTTTTGGGAGAATTTGCAGATGATATACAAGTAAATATACAGCAAATATTGTTTGGTAACAATTTTTCGCCTAAAGTCGTTTTTATTTTCCTTTTTGTGTGTTTTATGGTCAGTCTGTAAAAATGGCGTACTACGGGCGAAAGATCGTTCCCAGCAGCGATGTTGGAGTCCAAGATGCATCCAGACATCCTCCCTATGCTGTCCCTGAACCATTTCTGTGGTGTTTCCATCCTTTTCTGCCCTTTTCCTATGGACCAGGCACCCTCCCCTCATCAGAGCAGGGGGTGCCTGGTGTAATGCTCGAGTCCTCCCATTGACTTCAATGGGGCTCGGGTGCTCGGCCGAGCACTCGAGCCTCAGGGGGTGCTCGGTTAGAGCACCCGAACACCCGAGCATTGGGGTGCTCGCTCATCACTAATAGTAATACTAAAAATGTAAAATGTAGAGTTTATCCCCCTGAGTAAAACAAGTATACTCTTACTGCTTTATTCAAAAGTTAATATAGGTCAAACTTGATTTTTTTAGGTGCGGTATCACAGTACAATTGCTCAGTGGTGCTGTCACTATGCCATCCTATGGATATTTATGGTCAACTGACCAGAGCTGTCAATTGGATGGTGTAGTAACAGCACCACTATTTAATTTTAGGCCACTGTGATACGGCACCTAAAAAACTGTTTGAGCTGTAATAAGTTTTGAATAAAAGACCTTCCAGCCATGGGAGTACCATTGTTTTACTAAGGTGGATAAACACTACATATGTATGTTTTTTTTACACATTAATTATTACTATCCCTTTACGTAAGTAAACTGCATAATGTCACATCAGAAAGGAGGTTGACTGTCATGAAAGAATCAAACAGTTTGAGATAATAATAATATTACTATTATTATTTATGTATGAAGCACCAACAGTTTCTGAATCGTGGTACATTACTTAGCGATACAACGTACCAGAACCGTCATATGGGGAGGAGATTGGAGCGATTCTGCCACACGGGAAACCTGAAGATTGTCAAAATTCCTCTTAATTTAACCCCTTCCTGACAATGGACGTACATGTACGTCCCGCAGAAACTGTCACTTATTGACAGAGGGTGTACATGTACATCCCAGAAGTCTGGGACCCCGTGCGGCTGCACGCCGTTCGGGGACAACGGATTACTTTAAAGAAAGAAAAAATTTCCTAGTCGGATGTGAAGTGACGGCCGCGTTTGCGTGTGGCCAGTCACTAAGGGGTTAAATTGAGATTTTAACCCATTGAATGCTAGAGGGATCTGCATTCTTTGTTCCCTATAGCGCTGACAGTTCCTATGTGAACTACTGATAAATACTAACAAGAAAATAAATTCTGAAATGAGGCTGGAATTGATTTCTGGTCTCGGATATCCATGGTGATGCTGAAAGGGGGAACAATGCATTTCATCTGCTGGAGCAAATATGTATACAGACGTGTGGAGCTGTTACATAGTTACATAGTACATAGTTACATAGTAATTTAGGTTGAAAAAAGACTTGCGTCCATCCAGTTCAACCCTTTTCCTATTCCTGTTTACCATCGCTGACCCAAAAGAAGGCATCTGACTCCAAATGGCAATCAGATTTCTCCCTGGATCAACAAGCCCTAACTAAATATTAATCCCAATACTAAGGTGCATAGCCCTCTATGTTATGCTCTTTTAAATAAGTATCCAGGCCCCTTTTAAAGGCATCTAATGTATTTGATAGTACCACCTCCTCAGGCAGTGAATTCCACACCTTTATTGTCCTTACTGTAAAGAATCCCTTCCACTGTTGTAGATTAAATCTCCTTTCCTCAAGTCTAAGCGGGTGGCCCCTTGTCCTGTGTACTGTTCTGTTAATGAACAGGTCTTTTGTTATCATTCAAAAGAAGAGCACCAGGTTTAACAAATGAAAATCTGGATGTATTCAAATGGAAATTTTAACCCCTTGAATGCTAGAGAGAGATTTTCAATGGATTGGAGATTTCGAATGCATTGGAGATTTAATCTCTAACATCCAAGCAGTTAAATGGGAAATCTCACATCCAGTAAAGTGCTTCTTATATAAATCATCCTCGTTATTACATTTTTAAATCCAGTTGTTTTGTTTCTTAAATGCTGCATGATGGAGATGTCGGCTTTGTAATGTAAGCGAGTGAAGTCAGCTGAGGACAGGCTGCGGTACAGAGCTGATAGTGGTGTGTACAGGGTATGCACACACCGGCTTTAAAGGCATAGTAATGTTTCATAAATAATAAATAATAATTATAATAATAATAATAATAAAAGCAGCTCTTCTTAACCCCTTAAGGACCGGGAAAATCTGAGGTCGTTTTCCCTTAAGGACCGGAGCAATTCTGACCTTTTTGACTATATCTTTGTTCAGCAGTGTTTTCCCTCTAAGTCTTTTATTCCACCCCCATAAATTATATACTGTTTTTTTAAGCACAAATAGGGCTTTCATTTGATACCCTACTTATATGGATAACCCACCATTTACTTTATTAAAATTTTATGGAGACTGCATGAAAGGTATGACCGGTCAGTCATACCTACAAAATACACAGTTTAAAGTAGCCACTGTCCCCCCCGGGTGAAAATCCCCATGTCCCTTTTTCCCACCCTATTTTGACACTTTTTATCCGTGACATTTGGCGGTGTGTATAAGTGTATTACATGGCTCCACAACAATCACACTTACACTTTTGTTTAATTAGATTATTTTTTTTTTTTAAATAAAATATTTTTGTAAAAAAAAAAAAGTGTTTTGTGTTTAAAAAAAAAAAAAAAAAAAAAAAAAATTATTGCAGGTCAGAAATTGACCTGCATTTTAACAAGCCTTTGGCACCAGCAGTGAAGGGGTTAATACCCCTAGCTGCTGTATTTACTTTCACCACTAGGTGTCTCCTGTCTACTTCTGTCTCCGTTACTTTCATGCTTTCTTTGCTGTCTGTGTCTGTCACTTTGCCGGTACATGTGATCGCTGGAACGGCGATCGCATGAACCAGCAAAGGCAAGAAAGGCTGAGACTGAATGCCCCGGTCTCGGAGCATTCAGTCTCAGCCTGGAATTAATGATAGCAGCGTGCACGGAGGCATGCTGCTATCATTTAAGCCATGACGGTCCTGGACCGTCATGGGTCCTTAAGGTGTTAATCTTCATAGTATTTGGACTTTGGAGAGTGTTATTTCAATTCTGTCAGAGTTGTAGTACAAGAGTAATTCAATGATAAAGTATCCGCCTCCCACCCCTTTTACTGATGTAACACTGCTCAGCCAGATCAGAAGGAAGGTGTCCAAGTAGATTGCAGAGAGGGACAATCTTCAATTAAGATAAGGGAAAAACCTGAAAAACTTGTCAAGGGGGGCAGGGCTTTCATTGTTCTCATAGGAAGAAGATTGTCCCCTGCTGTTATCTGTCTGGTCTATGGACTGGATTCCACATCTGAGAAGAGATGGCTTACACTAGGTAAAAGGGGCGGGAGGGGAAACTTTGCTTGTGAATATCTCTCAAACCATTAAACCCATTAAATTAAAAGGTCCTCACAGGGCATTGCTGACATCAGGCGGTAAATTCAAGCATGCCGCCCACTGTGAAGCTGTCATACATGATGATGGAACGGGGGTGAACAGCTTGAGCGCAAGCCGGAGATTTTATGATATTACTGAAGAAGGTACTTTCTCATGCAGTGGAAGATATCACAACTCGCCTTTACTCAAGGCAGCAAGTGAAAGTGGGGAGAGGTGTATGAATCTGACAGAAAAGCTCATTTTCTGTGCTTATACATTGGAATAAATCTCAGAGACCTGTAGTCTGAGGTATGTACTAGAGTGTACAATGGCTTTAGTACATACTGGTGCCAGGCCTTAAAAGTTGAAGTCCTTTGCTACTAGTCAAACCTGAAAAGTTACTCGCCACTGCAAGCAATAGCATACGCACCAGGGCTGAATTTCTACTCGCCAGGGCTAAATTTTCACTCACCATTGGCTAGTGGTGAGTGGAAATTTTGAGCCCTGTCATATCCATCTATCTATCTATCTATCTATCTATCTATCTATCTATCTGTCTATCTCATATCTATCTATCTCATATCATATCTATCTCATATATATCTCTCATTCTACCTATCTATCTAGCTATCTAGCTATATCATATCTATCTATCTATCTATCTCATATCTATCTATCTATCTATCTATCTATCTCATATCTATCTATCTATCTCATATCTATCTATCTATCTATCTAGCTAGCTAGCTAGCTAGCTATATCATATCTATCTCATATCTATCTATCTATCTCATATCTATCTATCTATCTATCTATCTATCTCATATCATATCTATCTCATATCTATCTAGCTAGCTAGCTATCTCATATCTATCTCTCATTCTACCTAGATAGCTAGCTATCTCATATCTATCTCTCATTCTACATATCTATCTAGCTATCTAGCTATATCATATCTATCTATCTATCTATCTCATATCTATCTATCTATCTATCTATCTATCTATCTATCTATCTCATATCATATCTATCATTCTATCTATCTATCTATCTATCTATCTATCTATCTATCTCATATCTATCTATCTCATATCATATCTATCTATCTATCTATCTATCTATCTATCTATCTTCTATCTATCTATCTCATATCATATCTATCTCATATTTATCTCTCATTCTACCCATCTATCTAGCTATATAATATCTATCTATCTATCTATCTATCTATCTATCTATCTATCTATCTCATATCTATATCTCTATCTGTCTATCTCATATCTATCTATCTATCTATCTATCTATCTATCCATCTATCTCATATCTATCTATCTATCTATCTATCTATCTATCTATCTATCTATATATCTCATATCTATCTATCTATCTATCTATCTATCTATCTATCTATCTATCTCATATCTATCTATCTATCTATCTATCTATCTATCTATCTCTATCTCATATCTATCTATCTATCTATCTATCTATCTATCTATCTATCTATATATCTCATATCTATCTATCTATCTATCTATCTATCTATCTATCTATCTCATATCTATATCTCTATCTATCTGTCTATCTCATATCTATCTATCTATCTATCTATCTATCTATCTATCTATCTATCTCATATCTATCTATCTATCTATCTATCTATCTATCTATCTATCTATCTCATATCATATCTATCATTCTATCTATCTATCTATCTATCTATCTATCTATCTCATATCTATCTATCTCATATCATATCTATCTATCTATCTATCTATCTATCTTCTATCTATCTATCTCATATCATATCTATCTCATATTTATCTCTCATTCTACCCATCTATCTAGCTATATAATATCTATCTATCTATCTATCTATCTATCTATCTATCTATCTCATATCTATATCTCTATCTGTCTATCTCATATCTATCTATCTATCTATCTATCTATCTATCTATCCATCTATCTCATATCTATCTATCTATCTATCTATCTATCTATCTATATATCTCATATCTATCTATCTATCTATCTATCTATCTATCTATCTAT
>JBBDGT010000231.1:0-55000 GCA_037306005.1 Rhinophrynus dorsalis | reverse complement strand
GTGTGCAACTACACCCATCTGGTACTCAAAGGGTTAATAATTACCACGTGCAGTGGCAGGTTTTGTGTCCTGTGGTCCTGATAACAACCGTCATGTCCGCTTCCATAGACATAACACTCAGCACAGAGTGAACCAAAGCACATAGGGGTCATTAGGATTTTTTGGTCATAGTAAGGTAATTGGGGTTTTTATTAGGAGGTCTGAGTTCTCTTTTAAGGGGTTGAAGTGAGGACAAGAATAGGACGTTATAGAGGGAGGTGAGACGGTTTGTCCAGCACATTCATAAAAGCCTATAAAGCAACATAATGTTCTCCTTTTACCTTGTAAAATCTTCTGCACTTACTGGTATTGCACAATCCCTGCACCGGAGATAAGGGAGGAACTAGCCAACTGCAAAGAGCTTGTCGTAAGTTTAGGACTAGCTGTTCTGGAATTAAAATTAGATTGTAAACTATTTATTTATATTTGTGCACATTTCACACTTACAGTTTAAGGAAAAATTATCATTTTTTTTAATAATAATATATATGCACTTACACATATGCACACACATATACACACACACACACACACATATACACACACACACACATATACATATACACGTACATATATATATATATATATATATATATATATACATATATATATACACCCACACAAATATATACATACACACATATTCAAATTTACATACATATATTCATACATACACACATATATGCACTCACACTTACACACACAAACACTGTGTGGTAATATTGTTCCAGTGCAGAAATTAATTAGAAACAAGTGCCAGTCTGTGTCAAAATCAAAGCTGAATTTCTCAAAAACTATTATTTATTATTAAAATAAATTTCTGATGCAATATAAAGGCAGTCTTTGCTGATGTTTCAAATTAAACTTATCTTAATATTGACCTAACACTGGATATAATGTTCACGGGAAGCAGACCTGATTATTTTGGACTAAATGACCTAAAAACATTTTCCACTGGAGATTCCTAAGACGCCAACGTGACGAGCTGGAGGCCCTTGAGTCTTGAAATAAAGAATCATGGTCACCTCCGTAAACTTAATATCAAGTGCTAGTAAAGATTAATATTGGATCAGCAATCAACACATAACTGATGCAAACGGGCCATTAGGGTTTTCAGACAAGATTAAAGTAATCGGGGGTATTATTAGAAGGTGGAACGGAAACCTGGGAACTCTGATCCGGAGACCTGGGGAGGGCTGCCAACTTTATGTCTGAGGGGCAAGTATGATCAAGTGGTCGGTTTCTACGATTGCTCCAGCCCAATGTCCGACCCTACCCCATTTTGTTAATTTTATAAATGTTATTAATGTTATGAAGTACGGCAAGTGATACAACGGACCTTATAATTGAAATAGTGGTCCAGTAGCGCTATCACAGAGATTATTGAGCTACACCAGTGAGACAAGAGGTTATATGTGAAATGGAGCTACACTAGCGATAGCACAAAATTTACTATTGAAATGAAGCTGCGATAGTAATATCCCAGAGCTTACAGCTGAAATGGAGATACATTAGTGATACCACACAGCTTGCAACAGACACGAAGCTACACAAGTGATGGTACAGAGCTTACAGCTGAAATGGAGATACATTACGGATACCACACAGCTTGCAATAGACACTAAGGTACACGAGCGATGCTATAGAGCTTACAATTGAAATGGCAGTACATTACTTATATACTTACATTTACAACAAGTGGAAAATTGAGTGAGGCAGTGTCATGCTGCACCAGACTTATGAGTAGTCTGAACCCCCCTGAACCCCAAGCTAGCTCGCCCCTGTCAGAGACCCTGGTATTTATAATTAAAGAGCTAGTAATGTTTTACAATAAATCAGCTCTCATTAATCTTCATAGTATTTGGGCCATGGAGAGTGTTATTTCATTACTGTCAGAGTTGTAGTACAAGAGTAATTGAATGATAAAGTATCCCCCTCCCGTCCCTTTTACTGATGTAACACTGCTCACCTCAGAGCAGCAAGACTGTCCGCATGGATCACAGAGAGGGACAGGGGAGTGCTGGCAACTTGTGGCCTGGGGGCAAATACAATCTACTGGCCCATTTCTTCAGTCGTTCCAGCCCATCCCCTTTACTTACTTTTAGTATTGGTATTAATGCTGTTAAGTAAGGTAAATGAGACCACATAGCTTACAGTTGAAATGCGTCTACTCTAGTGATACCATAGAGCTTACAATTTAAGTACAGCAACATGATTGATACCATAGAACTTACAAGGGAAAATGGTTATGCTGTTAGTGTAGTGCTATTTGGATTGTAGCTCTGTGGTATCATTTATGTAGTTCCATTCCAATTGTAAGCTCTGTGGTATCACTGGTGTAGCTCCATTTACAGCAGCAATTGGGAGACTGAGTGAGGCAATGGCCCACTGGCCCAGACATGTGACCAGCCCAGGGGACAATTGCCCCTCAGCCCCCCAGGCCAGCCCTCCCCTGGAGAGGGACAATCTTCAGTGATCATAAGGAAAAACCTGAAAAACCTGTCCGGGGGGGGGGGGCAGGGTTTTCCTTATGATCACAGTAAGAAGATTGTCCCTTGCTGTGATCTGTCCGGTCAAGAGACCATATTCCACATCTGAGAGGAGGTGTCTTACACTAGGTAAAAGGGGCGAGAGGGGGGATACTTTATCATTCAATTACTCTTGTACTACAACTCTGACAGTACTGATATAACACTCTCCATGGACCAAATACTATGAAGATTAATTGGAGCTGCTTTTATTGTGAAATATTACTATCCCTTTAATTACTGGGTCTCCTGGGACAGAGGCTAATTCTAAGATGTTGGTGAGTTCCATTGTAACTCCGCCCACTTCACTGCCAGTTCCAGTCAGCCTCCACCGTGTTCTTCCCCACTCTCCGCCCATTCAAAGGGCAAACCCCACCTACCCTCCTCCCAGTCCCCGCCTCTTTATGACACCAATTGCATCATTTTGAAACTCCGGAAACTTGGGACAAGTAGGTTCAGTTTCTGTTGTTTGATGCCATATGCACAAAGATTTGTACAGCAATTTTGGGATAAATCAACTTTTATGGGTGAAATAAAAATGTCCAAAATTCTTATTGATTTAAATGGGATGTTAACCCTTTGAGTGCCAGAGGGGTAAACAACACATTGTTTTGCAATGCGTTGCGTACCCTTCTGGCACTCAAAGGGTTAACTCATTGAATGCTAGAAAAGTTGCAATGCGTCCAGCTTTCAAGGAGTTTAAAGCCCCATTTAAATCAATGGGAATTCCCACCCCCCACCCCCCCAGTGATGCAGATGGTTAACCCCAGCATTGCACCTCTTTGCACTTCTTTGGACTGAATGTACAGAAGCTCAGAGACTGGCAACAAATAAAATAAATGATGACAAACATTTATTAATGACAGAAAAAAGAATCACAAAGTTGAAAAATCAGGTCATTTCCTGCCAGATTTTATAGACGGAGAAAGGGACATTTTTAGGACTTGTTGATCTGTACAGACCCTCATGTTCATCACAAGCACCGTTCCCTGCCGTAACAGCATGTCTTAACCCTACGCGTGCCAGAGATGTATGTGACACCTTGATCCCCGAAGCATTTAACGCCTTCTGGCACTCAGACTGACAAACTAAAAACGGGAGAAATTCTGTCACATACCAACTGAACTGTGGGAGGGGGGATTAACATCATCCAAATCACCACTGATTTAAATGGGTCTCTAACACAGGTGTGTCATTCTTTAGGAGATATTAGTGGTACATACCTTCCAAGTGTCCATCTTTAGGAGGTCCCTTTGTCCCACCCTGGTGTTCCTGTGTTTAGGAGATCAGACTGTGCGGTGTGTATATAAGTGTATCACACTGGTGTCCCTGTGTTTAGGAGATCAGACTGTGTGATGTGTATATAAGCGTATCACCCTGTTGTCCATGTGTTTAGGAGATTAGACTGTGTGGTGTGTATATAAGCGTATCACCCTGGTGTCCCTGTGTTTAGGAGAGCAGACTGTGTGGTGTGTATATAAGCGTATCACCCTGTTGTCCATGTGTTTAGGAGATTAGACTGTGTGGTGTGTATATAAGCGTATCACCCTGGTGTCCCTGTGTTTATGAGATCAGACTGTGTGGTGTGTATATAAGTGTATCACCCTGGTGTCCCTGTGTTTAGCAGATCAGACTGTGTGATGTGTATAGAAGTGTATCACCCTGGTGTCCCTGTGTTTAGGAGATCAGACTGTGTGGTGTGTATATAAGTGTATCACCCCGGTGTCCCTGTGTTTAGGAGATCAGACTGTGTGGTGTGTATATAAGTGTATCACCCCGGTGTCCCTGTGTTTAGGAGATCAGACTGTACGGTGTGTATATAAGTGTATCACTCTGGTGTCCCTGTGTTTAGGAGATCAGACTGTGTGGTGTGTATATAAGCGTATCACCCTGGTGTCCCTGTGTTTAGGAGATCAGACTGTGTGGTGTGTATATAAGTGTATCACCCCGGTGTCCCTGTGTTTAGGAGATCAGACTGTACAGTGTGTATATAAGTGTATCACTCTGGTGTCCCTGTTTTTAGGAGATCAGACTGTGTGGTGTGTATATAAGTGTATCACCCTGGTGTCCTGTGTTTAGGAGATCAGACTGTGTGGTGTGTATATAAGTGTATCACCCTAGTGTCCTGTGTTTAGGAGATCAGACTGTGTGGTGTGTAAAGAAGTGTATCACTCTGGTGTCCCTGTGTTTAGGAGATCAGACTATGTGGTGTGTATATAAGTGTATCACCCTGGTGTCCCTGTGTTTAGGAGATCAGACTGTGTGGTGTGTATATAAGTGTATCACCCTGGTGTACCTGTATTTAGGAAATCAGACTGTGTGGAGTGTGTATTACTGTATCACCCCGGTGTCCCTGTGTTTAGGAGATCAGACTGTGTGATGTGTATATAAGTGTATCACCCTGGTGTCCCTGTGTTTAGGGGATCAGACTGTGTGGTGTGTATATAAGTGTATCACCCTGGTGTCCCTGTGTGTAGGAGATTAGACTGTGTGGTGTGTATAGAAGTGTATCACCCTGGTGTCCCTGTGTGTAGGAGATCAGACTGTGTGGTGTGTATAGAAGTGTATCACCCTGGTGTCACTGTGTTTAGGAGATCAGACTGTGTGGTGTGTATAGAAGTGTATCACCCTGGTGTCCCTGTGTTTATGAGATCAGGCTGTGTGGTGTGTATAGAAGTGTATCACCCTGGTGTTCCTGTGTTCAGGAGATCAGTCTGTGTGGTGTGTATATAAGTGTATCACCC
Source organism: Rhinophrynus dorsalis (assembly GCA_037306005.1). Classification (NCBI taxonomy): domain Eukaryota; kingdom Metazoa; phylum Chordata; class Amphibia; order Anura; family Rhinophrynidae; genus Rhinophrynus; species Rhinophrynus dorsalis. Next base: position 49,689 of record JBBDGT010000231.1, on the reverse strand, counting down.
TGGTGCCCCTGTGTTTAGGAGATCAGACTGTGTGGTGTGTATAGAAGTGTATCACCCTGGTGTCCCTGTGTTTAGGGGATCAGACTGTGTGGTGTGTATAGAAGTGTATCACCCTGGTGTCCCTGTGTGTAGGAGATTAGACTGTGTGGTGTGTATAGAAGTGTATCACCCTGGTGTCCCTGTGTGTAGGAGATCAGACTGTGTGGTGTGTATAGAAGTGTATCACCCTGGTGTCACTGTGTTTAGGAGATCAGACTGTGTGGTGTGTATAGAAGTGTATCACCCTGGTGTCCCTGTGTTTATGAGATCAGGCTGTGTGGTGTGTATAGAAGTGTATCACCCTGGTGTTCCTGTGTTCAGGAGATCAGTCTGTGTGGTGTGTATATAAGTGTATCACCCTGGTGCCCCTGTGTTTAGGAGATCAGACTGTGTGGTGTGTATATAAGTGTATCACCCTGGTGTCCCTGTGTTTAGGAGATCAGACTGTGTGGTATGTATAGAAGTTTATCACCCTGGTGTCCCTGTGTTTAGGTGATCAGACTGTGTGGTGTGTATAGAAGTGTATCACCCTGGTGTTCCTGTGTTTAGGAGATCAGACTGTGTGGTGTGTATATTAGTGTATCACCCTAGTGTCCCTGTGTTTAGGAGATCAGACTGTGTGGTGTGTATAGAAGTGTATCACCCTGGTGTCCCTGTGTTTAGGAGATCAGACTGTGTGGTGTGTATAGAAGTGTATCACCCTGATGTCCCTGTGTTTAGGAGATCAGACTGTGTGGTGTGTATAGAAGTGTATCACCCTGGTGTCCCTGTGTTTAGGAGATCAGACTGTGTGGTGTATAGAAGTGTATCACCCTGGTGTCTCTGTGTTTAGGAGATCAGATTGTGTGTTGTGTATATAAGTGTATCACTCTGGTGTCCCTGTGTTTAGGAGATCAGACTGTGTGGTGTGTATAGAAGTGTATCACCCTGGTGTCCCTGTGTTTAGGAGATCAGACTGTGTGGTGTGTATAGAAGTGTATCACCCTGGTGTCCCTGTGTTTAGGAGATCAGACTGTGTGGTGTGTATATATAAATGTATCACCCTGGTGTCCCTGTGTTTAGGAGATCAGACTGTGTGGTGTATAGAAGTGTATCACCCTGGTGTCCCTGTGTTTAGGAGATCAGACTGTGTGGTGTGTATAGAAGTGTATCACATTGTCACGGCAATAAAACTCGCAATAATGTTTAGTTAATGTTCAATATATTTTTATATAAATTAATATGTTTAAATGAAATACTTTGATCTTGTTCTAAATCATTTATTCAGTGAAATAAATCGCTGTCAGTAAGTCACAAAGTAACAGCACTGCCCACCAGCCCCGCCCCCAGTAACACCCCCTAATACACCACTGTCCCTCTTTGGCCATTTGAAAATGTTGAGATGATTGCAGAAGAATTTCACTGGTTTCCTCAGCGCCTGTTATTACAGAGGAATTGTGCACCCCCCAATAAATAAATAAATAAATACCAGGACTCCCCCTCGGTCCCAAGCAACTGGCACAGACAGGGCAACGGGGGCATTTTCATGTAACAAGTGAAGAACATAGTCATAGACATCGGGCAGATTCAGCAAACAAGGCCGTTCCTTCCAGTGTTACAGTGGAGAGGGGTGTTCATGTATCCCCCCCAGAGACAGACAGACAGACAGAGGGACAGACAGAGAGATACACAGAGAGACAGGGAGACATACAGAGGGACAGACAGAGAGACAGAGAGACATACAGAGGGACAGACAGAGAGACATACAGAGGGACAGACAGAGAGAGAGGAAGAGACACACAGAGAGACAGAGGGAGAGACATATAGAAATACAGAGAGAGACAGACATTGATAAATACAAAGAGAGAGAAACAGAGAGACATATAGAAATACAGAGAGAGACAGAGACAGAGAGAAATACAGAGAGAGAGAGAGACATAGAGAAATACAGAGAGAGACAGACAGATAAATACAGAGAGAGACAGACAGTCAGATAAATACAGAGAGAGAGAGACATAGAGAAATACAGAGAGAGACAGACAGATAAATACAGAGAGAGAGAGACATAGAGAAATACAGAGAGAGAGACAGACAGACATAGATAAATACAGAGAGAGACAGACACACAGATAAATACAGAGAGAGAGAGAGACATAGAGAAATACAGAGAGAGATAGAGACAGACCTAGATAAATACACAGAGAGAGACAGACAGACATAGGTAAACAAAGACAGAGAGGGGGAGAGAAACAAGATAAACTGTAAAAGAAAGAGAGAGACATGTCTGGGGAGAGAGAGAAACAGAGAGAGATGAACTGTGAGAGAGAGAAAAGAGAAAGAGACACGAGAGAGAGAAACAGAGAGAGAGAGAAATGAGCACAGAGAGAAAGCGAGAGAAATACAAACAGGGGAGACAGATGGACAGACAGATACACTTGTCACACAATCTGCCTGTGACCGGAGACATAAAGTCCCACACAGCTGAAGGCTCCTGACTACGAGACCGGAGGAGGAAAGTGACCGTTGACATGAATCGTCCATTCATAGAGGTGCAGAGGAATCCTGTTCCGCTCATCTCCTCTGTGTACATACAATCCAGTGGACAGACAAGTGAGGGACAGACTGCAGGACACGGAGGGGTGACACGGAGGGGCTGGGTGATCCCCCAGGACACTGGACACTTTTCCCATCTGTGAGTCTGATGAGAAGAGCTGGAAAGCAGAACGAGCTGAGCAGTTCTAGGGACACAGACATTTACATTATTTTAACTCTTTGAGTGCCAGAGGGGTAAGCAACACATTACAAAGCAATGTGTTGCGCACCTCTCTGGCGCACAAATGCTTAGAAGGGGATTTTTAGCCCTTAAATCCTAGAGAGGTCTCCAAAACATTGTGAATCGATGCATTTCAGATCTCTGAGGGGGTTAAAGGGACAGTAATACTTAAAATGTAAAAAAAAATACGTTGTAGGGTTTATCCCCCTGAGTAAAACAAGAGAACCCCCACTACTGAAAGGTGTTTCATTCAAAAGTTATTAATTTTCGAAGTTGAATTTTTTAGGTGCAATATCACAGTGGCCTGAAATTGTACAGTGGCGCTGTTGCTATACCATCCTATGGAGATTTATGGTCCTGGGACCAGAGCTGTCCATAGGATCGTGTAGCAACAGCACCACTGTACAATTTCAGGCCACTGTGATATTGCACCTAAAAAATTCAACTTTGAAAATTAATAACTTTTGAATGAAACACCTTTCAGCAGTGGGAGTACTCTTGTTTTACTCAGGGGGATAAACCCTACAACATATTATTTTTTACATTTTAAGTATTACTATCCCTTTAAAAGTTCCATCTAAATGAATGGGAATTTTGGGAATGTTTGGTTGTCCCCCTGTAGTGCAGTTTGCCCCAGACGTGCTCCGGTCCTTTGTGCGTCAGCCTGTGCGTGTGTCTTTTTCCAGTTCCGTTACAGGACCACACTGAGCACACACTGGGCTGTGGGTCCAATCCTCTTAGTCCTGCACTGAAACATCTTCTTGAGCTCCCCCCTGAAGCTGTCGTGGAGCCAGGCGTAAAGGAAGGAGTTGGTGCAGGCGGACATCATGGCAAACCAGTGGCACAGCAGCTGGACCAGGTTGAAGTATTGTTTATCAATGAGATTAATATCAATATCTTTCATTATATTGAAGATATGTAGAGGCAACCAACACAATCCAAATGCCCCCACCACTAGCACCAGCAAGCGGAAGGTCTTCTTCCTCCGGGCTCGGTCCCACTCAGCCTGGATGTTGGTGATGTTCCCTGGCACCACTCTGTTCTTCAACTTGACCGAGATCCTCAGGTACGACAGGGAGATGACCACCAGCGGAAGAACATAGGTAAGAAGCAGGGTGCTATAGGCGTAGGCAAGACGTTTCTTCTCCAGTCCAACCCAAAACTCCTCGCAAATGGAAAAGTCCAGTTGGGGAAACTCAACATGATAAGTGTGAGCCAACGCTGGTGCTGCCATCAGACAGCTCACCAGCCAAATCCCAGCAAGAATATAGGCACAGGTGGGGATAGTCAGTCTCCTGTGGAGGGGGTAGTCAGTCTCCTGTGGAGGGGGTAGACCATGGCGTGGTACCTGTCTACAGCTATCACGGTCAAGGTGAAGACTGACACATAGACAGTCACCGGCTGCATCAAGTAGACAAAGTAGCACATGAAATGCCCAAAAACCCAACCCCTGGGCTCAAATGCATACGCCAATGTAAGAGGCACACAGGTGGCACACATCAACATGTCGGAAAAGGCCAGGTTGCCCACCAGAAAGTTGGTGACATTGTGCATCTTCTTGGTTTTGCAGATGACGTAGATGAGTAGGTAATTGCCAATGATCCCTATGAAGACCACCAGGGAATAGCAGGGGATAATGAGAGCCTTAAAGGAATGGATCAGCTGTAGTCCCGTGAACTGGTTACTGGAGTTACTGTTCATGACAGAGAAGAGGCTCTGGGTTGTGCTGAGATTCACTGGGGTCATCGTTCTCTTCGGACAGAGAGAGGTTTGTAGAGGAATCTTCTTCCCAAGTCCTGCAGTGTAAAGAGATCTCATTACTCAGAAAGCAGGAGCATCACTATCCGATGACTGGAGAAGGAGGGCTGCCTCATAGTACATCTATAGAGACACACACACAGGCACTGCTTAATACAGCCTCTAATCCACATCTCTGCCTTAGAGAGGGACCCCTTCCTGGGACTGGGAAGGAGAATGAGTACTACATCAAGGGACTACTGGGAGACCAGCTGTGTATCCTGGAGAGTCAGAGCGATCTGATCGGGGAACAATGGACAAGTCCTCTCCTTATCTGGTAAAAGCACACAGTCATCACCAGGAAAGTGAGTGAGACACTGAGAAGTGTGTGTGGGGGGGGGGGGGACAGAAAGGGGAGGGAGACAGAATGAAATAAAGAGGGGAAAAGTGTGTGTGTGTAATATGTGTATATGTATGTGTGTAATATGTATATTTATGTATGTGTGTGCAATATGTGTATATGTATGTGTGCATGTATGAGTGTGTAATATGTGTATATGTATGTGTGCATGTATGTGTGTGTGTAATATGTGTATATGTATGTGTGCATGTATGAGTGTGTGTAATATGTGTATGTATGTGTGTAATATGTGTATTTATGTATGTGTGTGCAATATGTGTATATGTATGTGTGCATGTATGAGTGTGTGCAATATGTGTATATGTATGTGTGCATGTATGAGTGTGTGCAATATGTGTATATGTATGTGTGCATGTATGAGTGTGTGTAATATGTGTATATGTATGTATGTGTGTAATATGTGTATTTATGTATGTGTGTGCAATATGTGTATGTATGTATGCGTGTGTGTGTATGTAATATGTGTATGTATGTGTGTGTAATGTGTGTGTGTGTAATATGTGTAAATGTATGTGTAATATGTGTATATGTATGTGTGTGTGTAATATGTGTATATATGTGTGTAATATGTGTATTTATGTATGTGTGTGCAATATGTGTATGTATGTATGTGTGTGTATGTAATATGTGTATGTATGTGTGTGTAATATGTGTATGTATGTGTGTGTGTAATATGTATGTTTATGTACGTGTGTAATATGTGTATTTATGTATGTGTGTGTAATATGTGTGTATGTATGTATGTGTGTGTGTAATATGTGTATTTATGTATGTATGTATGTATGTATGTATGTATGCATGTGTGTGCGTTATATGTGTGTATGCATGTATGTAATATGTGTATATATGTATGTGTGTGTAATATGTGTGTGTGTGTGTGTGTGTGTGTAATATTTGTGTGTGTATGTATGTGTGTGTGTGTGTGTATGTATGTATATGTGTGTGTAATATGTGTGTGTATGTAATATGTGTATGGATGTATGTATGTATGTATGTATGTGTAATATGTGTGTATGCATGTATGTGTGTGTAATATGTGTATTTATCTATGTATGTATGTGTGTGTAATATGTGTATTTATGTAAGTATGTGTGTGTGTGTAATATGTATGCATGCGTGTGTAGTATGTGTATTTATGTAGGTATGTGTGTGTGTGTGTGTGTAATATGTGTATTTATGTGTGTGTGTGTGTATGTATGTGTGTGTAATATGTGTATTTATGTATGTGTGTGTGTTTGTAATATGTGTGTATGCATGTATGTGTGTGTGATATGTGTATTTATGTATGTGTGTGTGTGTGTAATATGTGTGTATGCATGTATGTGTGTGTAATATGTGTATTTATCTACGTATGTATGTGTGTGTGTGTGTAATATGTGTATTTATGTAGGTATGTGTGTGTGTAATATGTGTGTATATATGTATGTGTGTGTAATATGAGTTTGTGTAATGTGTGTGTGTATGTGTTTGTAATATGTTTATGTATGTGTGTGTGTAATATGTTTATGTATGTGTGTGTGTGTGCATTTATGTGTTTGTGTGTTTCTGTACGTGTCTATTTGTGTGTGGGTCCCTGTCAGGCCGGATTTATAATTAGGCAGAGTAGGCATCTGCCTACAGGCGCACCCAACAGAGGGTCACCTGTCACTGGGATCATGTGTGTGTTTTTTTTTTTTAATTTATTATTAAATTCACCTGAGCTGAGTCACCTCCCTGGCTGGTGCCATGAAGACAGGTCTGTGCCTCCTCCTTTGGCAGAGACCTGTAGCTGCTACACTTCCTCATTGGGTTTTTGGTAATACAGAGCGCTGGGTGATGACATCATCTCCCAGCGCTCTGCATTAGAGAAGACGGCGGGAGCTCCAGCAGCTACAGGTCTGTGCAGAAGGAGGCACAGACCTCTCCTGCCGCTGGACCACCAGGGAAGAGGTAGGAAACAGACACTGGGGCAATGCGAGAGTAATATGGAGATGATGGGGGCAATGTGAGGGCAATATGGAGCTGATGGGGGGCATTGTGAGGGCAATATGGAGCTGATGGGGGCAATGTGGAGATGATGAGGGCAATATGGAGCTGATGGGGGCAATGTGAGGGCAATGTGGAGATGATGGGGGCAATATGGAGCTGATGGGGGCATTGTGAGGGGCAATGTGGTGATGATGGGGGCAATGTGAGGGCAATATGGAGATGATGGGGGGGGCAACATGGAGATTAGGAGCATTGTGGAGGATTGTCCAGTGCAGATGGCCATTGGGGGGGGCGCTTCAGATTTCTGTGCCTACAGGCTCCTGAGATGTAAATCCGGCCCTGGGTCCCTGTGTATGTGAGAGTATGTAGGAGTCTGCGTTTGCATGTATATGTATATGTGTTCATCTATATATATGAGACTGTTAACTAGAAAGACGGATCATGTGAGCAGAGACAGAAAGACAGTCAGCTATAGTAAAAGGAGAAATAGAGTTAATGAGAGAAAGTTGAGTGGGAGGTGATATAACAGAGAAGCAGATACTGCAGAATTCTGTTCTACACATCAGATTGTACTATATAATATCTCTGTATATCCATTCCCTATTGTACAGCGCTGCGGGATTAGTTGGTGCTATATAAATAAATAATAATAATATATATGTGTGTGTGTGTATAATGTGTGTGTGTATATGACTGTATATGTGTGTGTGTGTATGTGTGTGTGTGTGTGTGTGTGTGTGTGCATATGGGTGTGTGTGTATGTTTATATATGTGTGTGTGTGTGTGTGTGTATATATATGTGTATATGTGTGTGTGTGTGTATGTGTGTATATATATATGTGTGTGTGTGTGTGTATATATATGTGTGTGTGTGTGTGTGTGTGTGTGTATGTGTGTATATATATGTGTGTATATGTGTGTGTGTGTATATATATGTGTATATGTGTGTGTGTGTATGTGTATATATATATATATATGTGTGTGTGTGTGTGTATATATATATGTGTGTGTGTGTGTGTGTGTGTGTGTATATATATGTGTATATGTGTGTGTGTGTATGTGTGTATATATATATGTGTGTGTGTGTGTGTGTATATATGTGTATATGTGTGTGTATATATATATATATATATATATATATATATATATATATATGTGTGTGTGCGTATATATATCTATCCATATAAATATAGATAGAGTTCAGATTGTAGCTGTATTAGTCCAGTGATGTAGATGTAAAATAACAAACCAAATTAATATCCTGTAATACCTTTTTTATTGGACTAACAGAATTTTGGATTGACAAGCTTTCGGGATAAACTCCCTTTCTCAAGTCTGAAGCGTTTCTGAGCACAAGGACACAGAATTCACAGTTAATACAGTTAATACATTGAATTCAAAGCTGTGTTGTTTGCTGCGGTTAACACAGTGGGACTGCTGATAAGACAGGGACCAAGAGAAAATCCACACTCTTCTTACAGAGGGTCGTAAATACCCTGTACAAGGCAGAGTGTGTGGGGGGGGAAGAAAAGACAAATACAGGAGATGGTATGGGAGGGGAGGAGTTAAAAATAGATTGCACATATTAAGAATACTACAATGCCAACAATTCAGTATGGGCATGCAGGCCTATGTATAACTTGTGCCCATATAGGTAGATATATACATACACGTACATATATATATATATGTATATATATACACACATACATACATACATACATATACATACACACGTACACATATTCATATGTGCATATGCATATTCATATGCATATGCACATACACCCACATACATACATATACACACATACACACACACACACACATACATACATATACACACACACATATATACATGTATATAGCATATACAAATATAAACACACATATATACATAAATGCATATACCTAAATATGTACACACAATATGTAGGAATGCATACTAAAACATATATCTATACACAAGTATCTATATATGTACCAGTACATATACGTATACATACATAAACACATACATACATGCATACCTACATGTACATACATGCACATAAACCCATATATACATATAGAATAGCACACCCACATATATATATATATACACCTGCATGTATAAGAGTATGGGAAAACGTATGTCAGTATGTATAATTGATATGACAATAATAATATGAAACCTGTCATTACAATGTATGATAACATGTGGATATATATGAGGAGTGAGATACTAATAGAGGGGTCATGTGAAACTCTGATAGTGGGACAGGAAACCCAAATCATCATTTAGTCCTCTGTTTTTGCTGTTAAAAAATATAACCATTCTGGCTTCAAAAGTTTTTCTTTCTTGGGTATTTCTACAGTTCCCTTTGAGCACTTTAATTTTTAGGTCCCTAACTGAGTGTTAAGGCTGGTAAAATGGTGTCCCACAGGGGTGCAGTAGGATCCTTCTTTGTGATGTGTGATGGAGTGTCTGTGCATGTTCATTCTGCCATTTAATTGCTGGGTGGTTTCCCCAGTGTAACACACTAGGTGGCATTTGGTGCAGTGTATCATATATACCACATTGCTAGATGTGCAGGAGTATGATCCTTTAATGCTGTAGGTTTGTTGTTGTGGGTGGCTTTGTTGTCTGGACATATGTGCTGGCACAGTTTGCAGCGAGGTTTCTGGCATTGTCTGGTACCTTTTTCTGTATTCTTCTCATCAGTGTGTAGTTTCCTGCTGATTAATTTTTGCTGAAGGTTTGGTGGTTGTCTAAAGGCCAAAATGGGGGTTTCAGAGAAGATATTTTCAGAGTCTCATCTTCTGTTAGTATTGGTTGTAGATCTTTAATAATTTTCCGTATTTCTTCAAGAGTTGGGTTGTAGGTGACAACGAGTGGTACCCGTGTAGAGATTTTTTTTTCCTGTACTACAGTAGGTGTGTGTGTGGTGTTTTTAGAGCAGAGTGGATTTGTTTGGTAATAATCCTAGATTTGTAGCCTTTCTGTCTCATAGACTGGGAGAGGACATTTAGGCGTGAGTTACGGTCTTTAGGGTCAGAGCAAATTCGATGGTACCTAGTGGCTTGGCTGTAGATGATGCCCTGTTGAGGTGTGTGTGTGTATATATGTGTGTGTATGTGCGTGTGTGTGTGTATGTATGTGTGTATGTGTGTATGTGTGTATATATGTGTGTGTGTATGTGTGTGTGTATATGTGTGTATATATGTGTGTGTGTGTGTGTATATATGTATGTGTGTACATGTGTGTGTGTGCACGTGTGTATATATGTGTGTATGTGTGTGTGTATGTGTGTGTGTGTATGTGTCATGACCACAACATTATCAGATGGAGTTGTCTGACTTTAGTCCTCTCTCTTTTTGTTACCAAGTGTTGCCCCTTCTTAAAGGGATAGTAATGTTTCATAATAAAAGCAGCTTTAATTAATCGTCATAGTATTTGGACTTTGGAGAGTGTTATTTCAATTCTGTCAGAATTGTAGTTCCAGAGTAATTCAATGACAAAGTGTCCCCCTCCCGTCCCTTTTACTGATGTAACACTGCTCAGCCAGAGCAGAAGGGAGGTACCCAGGTAGACTGCAGAGAGGGACAATCTTCAATTAAGATAAGGGAAAAACCTGAAAAACTTGTCAAGGGGGGCAGGGCTTTCATTGTTCTCATAGGAAGAAGATTGTCCCCTGCTGTTATCTGTCTGGTCTATGGACTGGATTCCACATCTGAGAAGAGATGTCTTACACTAGGTAAAAGGGGCGGGAGGGGAAACTTTGCTTGTGAATATCTCTCAAACAGTAAAGGTTTGAGAGATAAGACTTATATCATTCTTCATGTTTTTTTAATGCCTACAAAATAAAACAAAGTTAAAACGAAGTATTACTATTCCTTTAAGCCTGTAAGCAGGGTTAACCCTGGTTGAATAGAAAACCAGCCTAGATTTATGCAACGGGCAGTAATATCGATACTGTTTTTAGTATATGAAGTGATAGTTAACCTCGCCGTAGCCAGAAGAAATGCAAAACAAGGGGACAGTGCACGTACTCCTCTAAGTGTATACCAGATTATTCACAATTACGACTGTTTACCCTCTTCCCACTAAATTGGGTACTCACAAAATATGGAGGCCTCCTCCGCCTCAAGATTGGAGGCCTGGGCCCCAGTCTAGGTTGGCTGTTAATATGTCTCATCCACGTCCACCCCTCTGATGGTGTTACCTCTTCTCCGCAGATGTATTGATTTTCCTCCTGTTTTGGATAATTACCTTCTTTCCGATCATATTGTCTGTGTTACACCAAGATCTTTGTGGGTTTAGGTTATTGGGTGAATATATGGACTAATATGGACGTATTACTAATATTGTAATATATTATCACGGTGCCCGTGCTATTGCTGGCGACATTTTGACAAGTGCTACTTCCTGATACCTTTTTATTGGCTAACGTGATGTTGCTCCTCCCAGTGACAGCCCTTAAATACTGAGCCCTGTCACTTCTGCGGTGCCCTTTCGTGGTGTTCCCGTTGCTAGCACTTGTTCCGTTATTCGTATGGCTCCAGTGTATGACCCGGACTGTCTGACTACTCTGCCTGTTTACGTTCCTACTCTGTGTACCGACCCAGATTGGCTGACGTTCCTGCTCTGTGTACCAACCCGGTTTGTCTGACGTTCCTGCTCTGTGTGTCTCGGCCTGGTTCGCACTCCTTCCGGGGCTGCATTCCGGTTCTCTCTCTCTGTCTTAGACAGACCTCCGGTTGCCTCGGTTACTGCTCTGGCAGTTCTATACTGTGACCCGGTCACCCCATTGTGCCTTGGCTTCTCACACTCCGGTGTGGAGATATTTCCGGTTGCACCAAGGTACGCTTGGCCTGTTTACTGCCTTCAGTCTGAGGTTGGGTTACTCTTGGGCACCTCAGTCTGTCTATACTATCTGGCAGTTGTCCTCACGTTGGAGCGTTCGTTAACCCCTTGCGGGGCGGTGCCGTTGCACTTGTGTCACAGTCTATTGCAGTCTCGGTTTGGGGTTACACTGCACCTCCGGTTGCAGTCTACCTCTGTTGTTCCAGTAGCCAGTCACGCATCCAGGGCTTCACTTGCTCCTTTGTGGCTATAGTCGCTATTGTGTCACTCTCTGCATGGAGAGTGTCCTGTGGGCCTTCTGCTATTAGGGCCTATCAACTATTCCTGGCCTAATAGCACCATTCTGCCATTGTTTCACTGAATCATACGAACTGTAACCTGACCTGTGTCAGTATCGTCTTTGTTCACATATACTGGACCAGTGTGGGTTATTGACATCATTGTAACCTGTCCTGTGTCAGTATTATAATTGTATTTATATGCTGGACCCGCGAGGGTTATTTTTATTCTGTGTGGTTTAATAAAACTGTGTTTTTACCAAACCTTCCGTCTCTGAGTGTACATAAAACCGTTACATACATAGAAAACTTATTGAAATAAAATCAATAATAATACAAAATCGGACAGTAAATTACTAAATGAAACTGACCCAACGCGTTTCATGACTATTCTGCCTCTTCATCCCCTAATTAATCTACTCTAAACTCAGCTGCATGGATCACCACACTCTCTCCAAAAAGAGAGCCTGCTTGCATCATTCCTAGATATCGCCTCTATTGATCTCCAGCCAAAATAGAGAGGGGATCGTTAGCTGGGGGGGGGGTGGAGAGGCACCAGGGCACCATGCCCCGCCTATTGATAAAATCCCCATTTATGTATTGTAACATACTACTGTTTTGAGGGACTGGGGAACTAGCACTAGTCATACATTGTAAAGAAAATACATTGTAACAGGTATAGTGATACAATACAGAGACGACTGTCCCTTAGCGCTGCATGCATAGTGTTACATTGTTTCACTATCCCTGATTTCATAGTCACAGACTAGAAAGCTCTCTGGAAGAAAAGATCCAGGGAGCTCGCTGTCAGAGACATAAAACTGTAATGAAAAAAAGTAAAAAGTATATGAAATTTGACTCTACATAGTATGTACTTGAATAATATGCAAAATAAAAGGATGTCAACACTGTGAGTGGTTTTAACCCATTGACTGCCAAAAGGGTATGTAACACATTACAAAGCAATGTGCTGCATACCCCTCTGGGCCTCAAAGGGTTAATACTCCAAGTTTTATGTTCAAGACAGGGTACCAGTCCATAAGTTGAAATTACACCAGACTCCACTAGAGGGCTGTAGAGAGTCAATGAATCTCTCCATCAGCCAAAGGAAGGTTACCTGGGATAGTTCCCTGGCTCCTGTGTTCGGACCCTGCATGCCGGCTTCATGTTGTGCACGGCCCCAGTCTGGTTAGAGGACACTGGGAGGACTGATGTGCCAGAGAGGAGGAATGATTTTAATTAGGCACACTTTATCATTGGAACAATCTCTGCTTTTTTTTTTCTGTTTAAGATGATTAACCCCTTAATGACTGATGACTTGCCAGGACCGTCATCGGAGGATGTGAGTTGAGGACCATGATGGTCCTGGCACGCCATGGAATTCAGGGATCTCAGTGCGGTGTAAAAAAAAAAAGTGCCACGTTCCTTCAGAGCAGCCTGCCCCAGACAGCTTGGTCATTACAGTGTTAAAAGTATAATAATAATCTCCACTTGATGTATTATGTCCACAGACTCCTAATGACCTTTATAAATGTTTCGCTTGTGTTGAAGAGTTAACTTGTCTGATTGGTCCTGATGTCAGGTCTGTGGGGGCAGACATGATGAGAATCTGATGCACTGCTCACTCATGGTAATATAAAATCCTTATAAAGGAACACTAACATATACCTGAGTGCCAGTGGGTTGTGTAACGCATTGCTTTGCAGTATGCTGCCCACAGCTAGGACAGTTAAAGGGTTAGAATAAGCAGCAACACAAAACATGAGATGATTATATGAGATAGATAGATATATGAGATAGATAGATATATGAGACATAGATATGAGATATATATATAGATATGAGATATAGATATGAGATAGATATGAGACAGATATACAGTTAGATAGATAAGATAGACAGATATGAGATAGATAGATAGATAGATAGATAGATAGATAGATAGATAGATATGAGATAGATAGATAGATAGATAGATAGATAGATAGATAGATAGATAGATAGATATGAGATAGATAGATAGATAGATAGATAGATAGATAGATAGATAGATATGAGATAGATAGATAGATGATAGATAGATAGATAGATAGATAGATAGATAGATAGATATGAGATAGATAGATAGATAGATAGATAGATAGATAGATATGAGATAGATAGATAGATAGATAGATAGATAGATAGATAGATAGATAGACAGATATGAGATAGATAGATAGATAGATAGATAGATAGACATATAGATAGATAGATAGATAGATAGATAGATAGATAGATAGATAGACAGATAGATAGATATGAGATAGATAGATAGATAGATAGATATGAGATAGAGATAGATAGATAGATAGATAGATAGATAGATAGATAGATAGATAGATAGATATGAGATAGATAGATAGATAGATAGATAGATAGATAGATAGATAGATAGACAGATAGATAGATAGATAGATATGAGATAGAGATAGATAGATAGATAGATAGATAGATAGATAGATAGATAGACAGATAGATAGATATGAGATAGATAGATAGATAGATAGATAGATAGATAGATAGATAGAAAGAAAGATAGATAGATAGATAGATAGATAGATAGATAGATAGATAGATATGAGATAGATAGATAGATAGATAGATAGATAGATAGATAGATAGATATGAGATAGATAGATAGATAGATATGATACACATGGATATGAGATAGATAGATAGATAGATAGATAGATAGATAGATAATTAGATAGATATGAGATAGATAGATATGAGATAGATAGATATGTGACATATAGATAGATAGATATGTGATAGATAGATAGATAGATAGATAGATAGATAGATAGATAGATAGATATGAGATAGATGGATAGATAGATAGATAGATAGATATGAGATAGATATGAGATAGATAGATAGATAGATAGATAGATAGATAGATAGATAGATATGAGATAAGTAGATAGATAGATAGATAGATAGATAGATATGAGATAGATGGATAGATAGATAGATAGATAGATAGATAGATAGATAGATAGATATGAGATAGATATGAGATAGATAGATAGATAGATAGATAGATAGATAGATAGATATACAGATACTATGACACTAAAAGATAACTATACAGCGTGAAAAAGGGGTTCATGTAGTATTCCTGATAATGCTGCTATTACTACCCCTATAAGTGTGGGACAAGAACCTGTAAGTTTATATATAAAAAACAAAACAAGGGAGAGCACTAAACTAACATAAAATGAAATAGGGAAAATATAATAAGACTAAAATATATAAATTAATACTGTACCAGAGAATCCCCAGTTAAGTGCTCTCGACACGCCAACAAGCACCCGTACTGCTAAATGAACGTATGTACACGTGCCCGTCTGCGCCCGAGGAACCCAACTACTCATTCTACACCAGCCCCTCCAAATAAAAATATATATAAATGTATCCTTCAAGGAAAAGAAAACCTAGAATCTATCTATCCTACAAATATAACAATGTAGGGCAACAAGGCAGAGAACCCAAATGAGAGTCTAAATGGTAAAACACCGCAGTTTATTATGGGTAACAAAATCGTTATAAAATACTCAGTGTATGCACTGTAGCTTTAAAAACAATATCATCTTAAAGTGAGTTTAGAAATGACATATAATGATAGCGCAATAACTGTTAATGTCTCTAACCATCTCATTCACCATATTGTGGGCTATATATTCAGGTGAAGGGACTCGTTATTATGTGGAGTTTATGTCCCAATATTGAAGACTGCGGAAACAATGTATCTTTCCTGACTATGAGACCAATTCAGTCCACAAGAGGCCTTTACTCAGCCCCTGCTGGCATTAGTATGCAGCTGGTTGTGGAGATCCTCGGATTTTGGTCTCTTCCGGGGCTAAGTGCTAGAGTTCTTATGTTCATAATTAACCTATCCACCTCCCTGGTGTACGTACTCAGCAGTGTTCTCCCCCACAATGTAAAGTCAGGTTATTACCCACTATATCAAGCTGTAGATGTTTCAGCTGCTTCACTCCTTCCTCACTGCAATGGTGATCAGCTATTTACCAAGTCTTGTAGCAGTGGGGTGTGAGTTATAGTATATTGGCGGTCAGCAGGCAAAGCCTTCTCTGTTTCCCAAACATTGTAACAAAGTATTCACCTGAAATCCCTTAAAGTTCCTTTGGAATGTATAGTCTCCTAATAACAACTCTGACGCGTTTCTCAAGGAGTATTGTATTAGCTGGTAATAAACGTTGCACACCAGAGGTTCTCAGCCCGTGCCCTCAGTGGCCACTAACAGGCCAGGACTTAGGAATTTCCCTGCTAGAACACAAGTGTGTTGATCAGAGGCTCAGTCATATTGATTAACTCACCTGTCCTCTTAAAGGGATAGTAATGTTTCATAGTAAAAGCAGCTCTAATTAATCATCATAGTATTTGGACTTTGGAGAGTGTTATTTCAATTCTGTCAGAGTTGGAGTTCAGGAGTAATTCAATGACAAAGTATCCCCCTCCCGCCCATTATACTGATGTAACACTGCTCAGCCAGATCAGAAGGGAGGTGCCCAGGTAGACTGCAGAGAGGGACAATCTTCAATTAAGATAAGGGAAAAACCTGAAAAACTTGTCAAGGGGGCAGGGCTTTCATTGTTCTCATAGGAAGAAGATTGTCCTCTTCTGTTATCTGTCTGGTCTATGGACTGGATTCCACATCTGAGAAGAGATTGCTTACACTAGGTAAAAGGGACGGGAGGGGAAACTTTGCTTGTGAATATCTCTCAAACCATAAAGATTTGAGAAATAAGACTTATATCGTTCTTCATGTTTTTTTAATGCCTACAAAATAAAATAAAGATAAAATGAAGTATTACTATCCCTTTAAAGGTATTTTTTGATTTAAAGGGATGATCCAAGCAGAGGCTTAACTAGAAGTCACCAGGCCCTGGTGTAAAAATTGTCATGGGCCCCCCCTACTGACCATATTGCCCCCATTGGGTATATCCACATTACCCCCAATATCCTCCTCTCTACATTGCCCCCAACTTTCCACATTGCCCCCAATGTCCTCCTCTCTACATTGTCCCCAACTCTCCACATTGCCCCCAATGTCCTCCTCTCTACATTGCCCCCAACTCTCCACATTGCCCCCAATGTCCTCCTCTCTACATTGCCCCCAACTCTCCACATTGCCCCCAATGTCCTCCTTTCCACATTGCCCCCAACTCTCCACATTGCCCCCAATGTCCTCCTCTCTACATTGTCCCCAACTCTCCACATTGCCCCCAATGTCCTCCTCTCTACATTGCCCCCAACTCTCCACATTGCCCCCAATGTCCTCCTCTCCACACTGCCCCCAACTCTCCACATTGCAGTCAATATCCACCTATCCACACTGCCCCCAACTCTACACATTGCCCCCAGTGTCCGTTTCCTGCCTCCCTGGTGGTCCAGCGGCGCGGCAGTAGAGATCCTTCGGCACAGACCTCTATGAAGGCCTGGTGCTCCTGCTCGGACCTCTCCAATAATACAGAGAGCTGGGAGATGATAAAATCTCCCAGCGCTCTACATTACAAGAGTGCCAAGCACAGCTAATTGATGTCTGTGGCACCGGGTCGATCCAGTTACGCCACTGGATCCAAGATCGGAGAAATTAGTTCTTTCTTGGTGGAATCTCCTCTAGTCTTATTACAGAGAAACCATTTGAGGTGTTACTGTTAATAAACAAAGGGGTAAATCCCATAGAATACACTGTATTCTACAGATATAATATACAATATTCACATTTTCAGACTTAGATATAACAGGTTATGGTGCTGGTCATATATCACTTGTGATGGCAGACTTAGGTTTGCCATTCACGAGGGATAATTTATATATGTTCTCGGCTCCCATTGGGACCTTGCTTGGCCAGTTTCCCGTGCGGATTGAGAGGGTTCCCTTTCGGTTTTAGGTGCTACTCATCTGCATGGGTTGTAGCCGGATCGAGGTTTCATGACAGCTGTAGAACATTACAATGAATACCCTATAGGATAAAGGGTGAAAGCACAAAGCTTAAAAGGTAGTGTACAACAGTGGTTCTCAACCCGTGCCCTCAGTGGCTACTAACAGGCCAGGATTTGAGAATTTCCTTTTAAAGGGATAGTAATACTTTGTTTTATTTTTACTTTACTTTATTTAGAAAACCATGAAGAACGACATAAGTCTTATCTCTCAAACCTTTATGGTTTGAGAGATATTCACAAGCAAAGTTTCCCCTCCCGCCCCTTTTACCTAGTGTAAGCCATCTCTTCTCAGATGTGGAATGCAGTCCATAGACCAGACAGATAACAGCAGGGGACAATCTTCTTCCTATGAGAACAATGAAAGCCCTGCCCCCCCTTGACAAGTTTAAAAGGTTTTTCCCTTATCTTAATTGAAGATTGTCCCTCTCTGCAGTCTACCTGGGCACGTCCCTTCTGATCTGGCTGAGCAGTGTTACATCAGTAAAAGGGGCGGGAGGGGGATACTTTGTCATTGAATTACTCTTGAACTACAACTCTGACAGAATTGAAATAACACTCTCCAAAGTCCAAATACTATGATGATTAATTAGAGCTGCTTTTATTATGAAGCATTACTATCCCTTTAAAGAGCCCTCCAAGGTGCGTTGAGAGCACTTAACTGTGGATTCATTGGTACATTATTCATTTATATTTTTTAGTCTTAATATATTTTCCTGTTTCATTTTATGTTATTTTAGCACTCTCCCTTGTTTTCTTTTTTAATTTAGAATAAGCAGCTCAAAATCCTGGAGCAGTGTATAGTTTTCTGGGGGTGCCTGGCAATCAAAGGGTTATATCAATGGGGAGATGTATTTGTCCTCTAATTGCAGTTGGTATCATATGCTTTAGTTCTGTTTAGTACATCAGCCTCATTGGCTTTGTAACTGCTAGTTATTAACCCCACAGGTGCTAGCTCAGAGTCCAACACACTGCAAAGCAAATGCATTAAAAACCTCAATTGCATCCCAGGGTTAAATTAATCCACTGCAGTGCCTAAAGGTTTGTAATTCATCTTGCGCTCAGGCACCAGGAAGCAATATCCTCTTATAATAATAGGTTTCTGCTATATGGAGAGATCAACATCAGAAAATCATATTTTATTTTCACCACTAATAACGTACAGGCTAGAGACTGGAGAATTACACACCACAGAGACGCACTTTGTGCTAGGATCAGATTGGATCATTAGCAACAATTTAGTTTATTATAGTCATACAAAAAATATAAATATATATAAAGTAAAATGCAAAAGTTTGTGTGAAAAAATGGTGTAAAGTACGAATGCTTTCAAAAATAGACATGTTAACCCTTTGAGTGCCAGAGGGTTACAGAACGCATTGTTATGCAATGCGTTCTGTACCCCTCTGGCACTCAAAGGGTTAATAGTTTATATTTATCAATGAACAAAATGCATAGAGAGTGAACAGAAGAAAAATCTAAATCAAATCAATATTTGGTGTGACCACCGTTTGCCTTCAAAACAGCATCAATTCTTCTAGATACACTTGATACACTTGCACGCAGGAACTTGGCAGGTAGGTTGTTCCAAAGATTTTAGAGAACTAACCACAGTTCTTCTGTGGATTTAGGCCTCAGTTGCCTCTCTCTCTTCATGTAATCCCAGACAGACTCCATGATGTTGAGATCAGGGCTCTGTGGGGTCCATACCATCACTTCCAGGACTCCTTGTTCTTCTTTACACTGAAGATAGTTCTTAATGACTTTGGCTGTATGTTTGGGGTCGTTGTCATGCTGCAGAATAAATTTGGGGCCAATCAGATGCCTCCCTGATGGTATTGCATGATGGATAAGTACCTGCCTGTACTTCTTAGCATTGAGGAGACCATTAATCCTGACCAAATCCCCAACTCCATTTGCAGAAATGCAGCCCCAGACTTATGAGGAACCTCCACCATGCTTCACAGTTGCATTGCAGATACTCATTCTTGTACCGCTCTCCAGCCTTTCAGTGAACAAACTGCCTTCTGCTACAGCCAAATATTTCAAATTTTGACTCATCAGTCCAGAGCACCTGCTGCCATTTGTCTACACCCCAGTTCCTGTGTTCCAGGACTCCTTGTTCTTCTTTACTCTGAAAATAGCTCTTAAAGACTTTGGCTGTATGTTTGGGGCCGTTGTCATCCTGCAGAATAAATCTGGGGTCAGTTGGATGCTTCCCTGATGGTACTGCATGATGGATAAATATCTGCCTGTACTTCTCAGCATTGAGGAGACTATTAATTTAAATTCTGACCAAATCCCCAACTCCATTTGCAGAAGTGCAGCCCCAAACTTGCAAGGAATCTCCACCATGCTTCACTGTTGCCTGCAGACACTCATTCTTGTACCGCTCTCCAGCCCTTTGGCGAACAAACTGCCTTCTGCTACAGCCAAATATTTAAAATTTTGACTCATCAGTCCAGAGCACCTGCTGCCATTTTTCTGCACCACAGTTCTTGTGTTTTCACACATAGCATAGCTTAGTCGCTTGGCCTTGTTTCCACGTCAGAGGTATGACTTTTTGGCTGCAAGTTTTCCATGAAGACCACTTCTGACCAGCCTTCTCCAGACAGTAGATGGGTGTACCAGGGTCCCACTGTTTTCTTCCAATTCTGAGCTGATGGCACTGCTGGACATCTTCGACTGGAAGGAAAGTAAATATCTGCTGCACTAAGTTTCCTTGGCCGACCATTGCATCTACGTTCCTCAGCATTGCCTGTTTCTTTGTGCTTCTTTAAAAGAGCTTGGACAGCACATCTGGAAAACCCTGTCTGCCTTGACATTTCTGCCTGGGAGAGACCTTGCTGATGCAGTATAACTACCTTGTGTCTTGTTGCTGAGCTCAGTCTTGTCATGGCGTATGACTTTTGACATTAAACAGTCATCAACAACCTGTTACGGTTTGCAAAAAAAGACAAGGAGTCAGATGGTATAGTTAAGAACACCTTTATTAATAATAATAATAATAATAATAATAATAATAAGCAATTGCAAGTAAGTATGGCAGTACAAGCAGAGGGTGACTGGAAAGGCTAGAGACTCTATCAGCAATAGGAGCCTGCCGACGGGTCAACCACACTGCTGGAGACTAGGCCGAAGCCAGCTGGTAGTCTCAGGAATCAAAGAGAACGCAACACTGAACCTACAGTCTCCTGAAAGGGGCAACATAGGAGACTACTGACTCATGCCTGCAGTCAGTATGGAAGAGCTCGTCCCCAATAAGGATGGAAACAGTGGAGACTACTGACTCACACCTGCAGTCAGTTAGAAGGAGTCTGCCAGAGCCCCAGGTCTGCACCAGGATGGGTGTCTGTAGGTAACGGAGCCACAAGCAGAGTAAACAGACAGAGCCACAGGTCAGCACCAGGTTGGATAGTCAGACAAGCC
Organism: Rhinophrynus dorsalis; assembly: GCA_037306005.1. Lineage (NCBI taxonomy): Eukaryota > Metazoa > Chordata > Amphibia > Anura > Rhinophrynidae > Rhinophrynus > Rhinophrynus dorsalis. Next base: position 28,211 of record JBBDGT010000231.1, on the reverse strand, counting down.
AGGTTCATACACAGAGCGGGTAGTCAGCCAGAGCCACAGGTCTGCACCAGATAAGATGTCCACTAGGAGTAAGCTACACTGGGAGGATAGCTGGACAGAGCCCCAGATCAGCACCAGAATGAATAGTCAGACAAGCCAGGGTCATACACAGAGAGGGTAGTCAGCCAGAGCCACAGGTTTGCACCAGATTGGATGTCAAGACAAATGGAGGGCGCAAAAAGAATGGTCAGACAGAGCCACAGGTCAGCACCAGAATGGATAGTCAGACAAGCCGGCCATACACAAGATACAGAATACGGGAAGAACTGGAACTAGAACTGCTCAGAACAACAACATAAGGCTCACTGATAAACAGGCCCATAAAGATGTATAAAGGAGTAGGAGAAGGCGGGACCAATTAGGTCCCCCAGGCTGGGCCTATAACAGGCGTCCAGGCAAGTGCCGATGCATGATGCCAGTAACAATGAACCAGACGCGACCAGGCCGCAGGCAGAGAGGGAGGTGGCTAGCGACGCCGGAGTGTCAGTCCAGAACCCTGTTCCTGACCAAATGGTGCAGGCCGAGGTAAGGCACTGTGACACAACCTCATCTTGTTATCTGAGTTTGGCTGTTCCTCAATGAGTTTTATTCCTCCTACACAGCTGTTTCTGTTTCAGTTAATGATTTTGTTTCAACCGACATATTAAATTGATGATCATTAGCACCTGTTTGGTATAATGTTTAATCACACACCTGACTATATGCCTTCAACATCCCTAACGTTGTACAAGTGTACCTAGAAGAACTGATGTTGGTTGAAGGCAAAGGGTGGTCACACTAAATACTGATTTGATTTAGATTTTTCTTCTGTTCACTCACTATGCATTTTGTTCATTGATAAATATAAACAATTGACATGCATATTTTTGAAAGCATCTTTACTTTACAGCATTTTTTCACCTGCCTAAAAATTTTGCACAGAGAGAGAAATCTAAGGGTTCCTGATTCACCATTAGCTATGCCCCGGGGCAGGAGAAAGGACGAGTTATCCAAAACTGTCTTTCCTGCTCCAATGGGATGGCTGAAAGCTGGGCCTATTCAGAAGTGAGCAGACAGGGGTGAAGCCTTCATGCCACGTAACTGTAACAACCATATCCACAATCCACAACCTCCATAAAAAGCCACCATATCATCTCTGTAATACACCTGACTGCTGCTACATTTGCTGGCCACCAAGATTTGCCCATGGGTGAAGACCCTCCTTTGCCCTCATGGGCAAATCACTGCAACAAGTCAATCAACAACAATGAAAACAAAACCAGGATGTCTGTAACAAGCTCGGACCGCTCATACACACTCGCTCTGCTACATCCACATTTTCCTTGGATGCCTCACTAACATCTTTACTCACTCACTCTCTATGTCTTTTACACCCTCCGATGCCACATAAACCATTAGCAATGCCTCACGCACACAACTCAGTGCAGCTTTATATGTTCCCCACTGCGGCACTTCAGGGTTGCATATTCCGCTATTAATTGTGACCCTTCATCCTTAGATGTTCCACAAATGACTGCAAGAACTACAGCCACAACAACGGCCAAAAAACCCAGGATCGCTGTAACACCCTTGCACTGATATCTCCACTTCTCCTCCTACACCCTCCGACACAAGAAAAAACAACACTAAACACCCAAAATATCCCCTTTTATTAAAAAAAATAAGGATGAATGGAACCCGATGGAAGACAGGGACACATGGACAACTTCTCCACCCCATTGTACCATGCATTGCGGAGAACAGCCTTCTTGTGACGATGTTATATCTCACTCTCCTGTGTAACACTGCAAGAGATATTCTAGTCAAATCAATTTACTTAAATTGATTCAACTAGAATATCTCTTTCAGTGTTACACTGCAGAGTGAGATATGATATTTTGTCAGCGTGTGTGGTCTGGATTCATATTTCAGCTATAATATTGTGCCACTAAGATACTATTTGAACTTGTGATAATGTATAATGAATGTACAGAAGTAGTAAGGAAATAATAGGATGAGAGCAAGATACTAAATAGATAAACACTATATTGCTTGACCAATATGGAAAAAACACAAATAGGATAATATGACAAATACACTACAGCGATGTTGTACGGGTGAAGCACTGATCTAAGCATAGAAGATCTCTGCTGGCCAATGACTGTGAACTTCCCACTAAAGGCAAAATGACACCAGTAAAATATAATGTTAATATTAGAGAACAGATGCTTTGAGAGATGATGTGGCAATTGGCAAACCTCAAACACAACCATCCAAAGGTGGGATCTGTGTCCACCCACACTTGGTAGGGACATAAGAACTTAAGTGTCAGGCCCTGCTCTTGCATGGACTCCTGTCTAGGTAAGTGATTCTGTCACACACAGTAATTGTATAGATACACCTGACTGCTGTGTGATGGACTCCTACCTAGGTAAGTGCTTCTGTAACACACAGTAATTGTATAGATACACCTGACTGCTGTACGATGGACTCGCTTACACACAGTAATTTTACAGATACACCTGACTGCTGTATGATGGACTCCTACCTAGGTAAGTGCTTCTGTTACACACAGTAATTATATTGATACACCTGACTGCTGTGTGATGGACTCCTACCTAGGTAAGTGCTTCTGTTACACACAGTAATTATATAGATACACCTGACTGCTGTGTGATGGACTCCTACCTAGGTCAGTGCTTCTGTTACACACAGTAATTATATAGATACACCTGACTGCTGTGTGATGGACTCCTACCTAGGTAAGTCCTTCTGTTACACACAGTAATTATATAGATACAGCTGACTACTGTGTGATGGACTCGTACCTAGGTAAGTCCTTCTGTTACACACAGTAATTATACAGATACACCTGACTGCTGTGTGATGGACTCCTACCTAGGTAAGTGCTTCTGTTACACTCAGTAATGATATAGATACACCAGACTGCTGTATGATGGACTCCTACCTAGGTAAGTGCTACACCAGACTGCTGTGTGATGGACTCCTACCTAGGGAAGTGCTTCTGTTACACACAGTAATTATATAGACACGCCTGACCGCTGTGTGATGGACTCCTACCTAGGTAAGTGCTTCTGTTACACACAGTAATTATATAGATACACCTGACGGCTGTATGATGGACTCCTACCTAGGTAAGTGCTTCAGTTACACACAGTAATTATGTAGATACACCTGACTGCGATTTGATGGACTCCTACCTAGGTAAGTGCTTCTGTTACACACAGTAATTATATAGATACACCTGACTGCCGTATGATGGACTCCTACCTAGGTAAGTGCTTCTGTTACACACAGTAATTATATAGATACACCTGACTGCTTTATGATGGACCCCTACCTATGCTCGTCCTTCTGATAATCAAATTAAGAGTTATTGGTTGTTAGGTCATAGTTCACATTTAATACTAACTACATTTATTTTAGGGTGACTGGCAAGTCCACTTTATCTTAACACGGCCTCTTTTTCATTCCTCCAATCTTGCTGTTTGCCCATTGTTATGGGTCATGAAAACTACAGTGAAAAGCATGAACCATAATTAATCTTACACACACACACACACACACACACACACACACACACACACACACAAATCTGCCCAGTCCTGCAGAATGTTGTATCCTCTCTATCCCTTGTTTTTCATTAACTTCATTTAATTTGTTGCTGAAGAATCACATTGCAATGTCCCTGTATTGACTATGGATGGACGTGCATTCCGCCCTCCTGTCAGATGTCTCGATAGCTAAGTAATTTGTGTAGTCTTTTATCCAATTGATTCCTCCCCCTCAGTCATGTAATTTAATATAGTTTGTCAGACATATTCATCCACTGAGACTGATGTATTGAGATGCAGTGGTGTAATTCTAGGGTAATCCAATGCCGCCACAAGGGACCAATATAAATGTTCCCTGATTTCAATACAGATATTAACCCCTGGAATGCTAGCATTCAAGGTGTTCAAAATTCCATTTAAATCATAGGGGATTTTGGAATGTTTGGATTTTTTCCCTGTTTTGCAGGTGAATTGCTCCAAATCTGCTCGCTGAGTCTTGGTACATCAGTCTCACTTTAAAGCAGAACTATCACCCCCCAATTAATTAGTCATATAGAGATAAGCTTATAAATAGTAGTATGATCCAGAATATGTCCAGTGTTATTAAAGGAGCAGTAAACATTTTTTATGAAAAAATATATATTGTAGGGATTTTCCTATTGAGTAAAATAAGGTTACTCCCACTGCCGAGAGATTTATATTTCCAGAGTTATTACAGTTTAAACCCATGTTTTTTTACATTAGCAGTGCCCTCTAGTGGTCAAATTCTAATTAGATTTCCTGGTAGATTCTTATGGAGAGGAAAGTCAAAAAGTCAGAGACATACAGTTCTCCATAGAATGTGATAGAAACTGCTGAGTCACTTCCTGTCAGTTAGAACTATCAGGAAGTAAACACACAGTAAATTCACTTCCTGTCAGTTAGAACTATCAGGAAGTAAACACAGTAAATTCACTTCCTGATTATTTAAACTGCTATAATATTTGAATAAAACATCTGACAGCGATGGGAGTGACCTTGTTTTATTCAGCAGGAAATGCTCTGTAAAATATGTGTTTTCATAAAAAAATGTTTACTGCTCCTTTAAAGGCATAGTAATACTTCGTTTTAACTTTATTTTATTTTGTAGGCATTAAAAAAACATGAAGAATGATATGTCTTATCTCTCAAACCTTTATGGTTTATGAGATATTCACAAGCAAAGTTTCCCCCTCCCGCCCCTTTTACCTAGTGTAAGTCATCTCTTCTCAGATGTGGAATGCAGTCCATAGACCAGACAGATAACAGCAGGGGACAATCTTCTTCCTATGAGAACAATGAAAGCCCTGCCCCCCTTGACAAGCTTTTCAGGTTTTCCCCTTATCTTAATTGAAGATTGTCCCTCTCTGCAGTCTACCTGGGCACCTCCCTTCTGCTCAGGCTGAGCAGTGTTACATCAGTAAAAGGGGAGGGAGGGGGAAACTTTGCTTGTGAATATCTCATAAACCATAAAGGTTTGAGCGATAAGACTTATATCGTTCTTCATGTTTTTTTAATGCCTACAAAATAAAATAAAGTTAAAACGAAGTATTACTATCCCTTTAAGTTATGAAGTATCATATGAGACTGATTTCCAGGATTCTTGCTTTAGAGAAATCTGTGCGCCTGCGGCGTCAGTCACTTCCTGTTACCTTAAGGTACAATGCAGCGCCTCCTAGAGGAGACTGGGACGGACAGCGAAGGTGCCCGGATGTCTCTAAGACAAGATGTCAGCAATGATGCCTACCTGTCATTCTCAGATGAAGTAGGATTTCTTAATAACACTGTACTTGTGCTGGATAATACTACTATTTCTAAGCTTATCGCTATATGACTAATTATTTGGGGGGGCTTTATTTGGGGTGATAATTCCACATTAAACCTGTGATGTGCATTTTCCTTATTTCATATACAGAGGTAGAAGCTTTTATCATTTGCCCCGAGGTCCTGTGCTTTTTGTCGTGCAATGGAACTAGCAAGGTTAGATTTCCCATTAGGCAGAGAAGTGAGTCATCTAGAGGTGCCTAACTGTGATGGGAGGGGATTCACCATGTGGTCAGTATCATTTTGATCCCCCCTGCACTTGACACTCACGTCCAGCCTAGTTAGCAGTTTATATATTGCTGTAATGTCCAGTTCAACTACTAATTTATCCAGTTCATTTATCAGTTTATTGATATATATATATTGATATAATGTCAACTTAACATTCTAATTTGGACAATATATTTACTAGTTTATAATTACTATAATGTCCATGATAGGCACTAGTTTACCCAGTTTAGTTGCTAGTTCATATATTGCTGTAGTATTCAGTTTAAATACTAAGTTGTCCAGTTTATTTACAAGTTTATGGATTGCTGTAATGTCCACTTTATACACTACTTTGGCCATTTGAACTGGCTGAAGAACAAAGCCCAGCTAGCTTGACATTCATTTAATCTTCTGGATTTTACAAGATGTTCAAGGTTACAGTGGTGCACTAACGACAAGTAACCAGTATAAGGCACCACAGCCCAATGAGTAAGTGGTGCACTAACCACAAGGAACCAGTATAAGGCCACACAGGCCAATGAGTAAGTGGTGCACTAACCACAAGTACCCAGTATAAGGCCACACAGGACAATGAGTAAGTGGTGCACTAACCACAAGTAACCAGTATAAGGCCACAGAGCCCAATGAGTAAGTGGTGCACTAACCACAAGTAACCAGTATAAGGCCACACAGGCCAATGAGTAAGTGGTGCACTAACCACACGTAACCAGTATAAGGCACCACAGCCCAATGAGTAAGTGATGCACTAACCACAAGTAACCAGTATAAGGCCACACAGCCCAATGAGTAAGTGGTGCACTAACGACAAGTAACCAGTATAAGGCCACACAGGCCAATGAGTAAGTGGTGCACTAACCACAAGGAACCAGTATAAGGCCACACAGGCCAATGAGTAAGTGGTGCACTAACGACAAGTAACCAGTATAAGGCACCACAGCCCAATGAGTAAGTGATGCACTAACCACAAGTAACCAGTATAAGGCCACACAGGCCAATGAGTAAGTGGTGCACTAACCACAAGTAACCAGTATAAGGCACCACAGCCCAATGAGTAAGTGGTGCACTAACCACAAGGAACCAGTATAAGGCCACACAGGGCAATGAGTAAGTGGTGCACTAATCACAAGGAACCAGTATAAGGCCACACAGGCCAATGAGTAAGTGGTGCACTAACGACAAGTAACCAGTATAAGGCACCACAGCCCAATGAGTAAGTGATGCACTAACCACAAGTAACCAGTATAAGGCCACACAGGCCAATGAGTAAGTGGTGCACTAACCACAAGTAACCAGTATAAGGCACCACAGCCCAATGAGTAAGTGGTGCACTAACCACAAGGAACCAGTATAAGGCACCACAGCCCAATGAGTAAGTGGTGCACTAACCACAAGGAACCAGTATAAGGCCACACAGGCCAATGAGTAAGTGGTGCACTAACGACAAGTAACCAGTATAAGGCACCACAGCCCAATGAGTAAGTGATGCACTAACCACAAGTAACCAGTATAAGGCCACACAGGCCAATGAGTAAGTGGTGCACTAACCACAAGTAACCAGTATAAGGCACCACAGCCCAATGAGTAAGTGATGCACTAACCACAAGTAACCAGTATAAGGCCACACAGGCCAATGAGTAAGTGGTGCACTAACCACAAGTAACCAGTATAAGGCACACAGGCCAATGAGTAAGTGATGCACTAACCACAAGTAACCAGTATAAGGCCCCACAGGCCAATGAGTAAGTGATGCACTAACCACAAGTAACCAGTATAAGGCCACACAGGCCAATGAGTAAGTGATGCACTAACCACAAGTAACCAGTATAAGGCACACAGGCCAATGAGTAAGTGGTGCACTAACCACAAGTAACCAGTATAAGGCCACACAGCCCAATGAGTAAGTGGTGCACTAACCACAAGTAACCAGTATAAGGCCACACAGGCCAATGAGTAAGTGGTGCACTAACGACAAGTAACCAGTATAAGGCACCACAGCCCAATGAGTAAATGGTGCACTAACCACAAGGAACCAGTATAAGGCCACACAGGCCAATGAGTAAGTGGTGCACTAACGACAAGTAACCAGTATAAGGCACCACAGCCCAATGAGTAAGTGGTGCACTAACCACAAGGAACCAGTATAAGGCCACACAGGCCAATGAGTAAGTGGTGCACTAACGACAAGTAACCAGTATAAGGCACCACAGCCCAATGAGTAAGTGGTGCACTAACCACAAGGAACCAGTATAAGGCCACACAGGGCAATGAGTAAGTGGTGCACTAATCACAAGTAACCAGTATAAGGCCCCACAGGCCAATGAGTAAGTGATGCACTAACCACAAGTAACCAGTATAAGGCCACACAGGCCAATGAGTAAGTGGTGCACTAACCACAAGGAACCAGTATAAGGCACCACAGCCCAATGAGTAAGTGGTGCACTAACGACAAGTAACCAGTATAAGGCACCACAGCCCAATGAGTAAGTGGTGCACTAACCACAAGGAACCAGTATAAGGCCACACAGGCCAATGAGTAAGTGGTGCACTAACGACAAGTAACCAGTATAAGGCACCACAGCCCAATGAGTAAGTGATGCACTAACCACAAGTAACCAGTATAAGGCCACACAGGCCAATGAGTAAGTGGTGCACTAACCACAAGTAACCAGTATAAGGCACCACAGCCCAATGAGTAAGTGGTGCACTAACCACAAGGAACCAGTATAAGGCCACACAGGCCAATGAGTAAGTGGTGCACTAACGACAAGTAACCAGTATAAGGCACCACAGCCCAATGAGTAAGTGGTGCACTAACCACAAGGAACCAGTATAAGGCCACACAGGCCAATGAGTAAGTGGTGCACTAACCACAAGTAACCAGTATAAGGCACCACAGCCCAATGAGTAAGTGGTGCACTAACCACAAGGAACCAGTATAAGGCACCACAGCCCAATGAGTAAGTGGTGCACTAACCACAAGTACCCAGTATAAGGCCACAGAGCCCAATGAGTAAGTGGTGCACTAACCACAAGTAACCAGTATAAGGCCACACAGGACAATGAGTAAGTGGTGCACTAACCACAAGTAACCAGTATAAGGCCACAGAGCCCAATGAGTAAGTGGTGCACTAACCACAAGTAACCAGTATAAGGCACCACAGCCCAATGAGTAAGTGGTGCACTAACCACAAGGAACCAGTATAAGGCACCACAGCCCAATGAGTAAGTGGTGCACTAACCACAAGTACCCAGTATAAGGCCACAGAGCCCAATGAGTAAGTGGTGCACTAACCACAAGTAACCAGTATAAGGCCACACAGGACAATGAGTAAGTGGTGCACTAACCACAAGTACCCAGTATAAGGCCACAGAGCCCAATGAGTAAGTGGTGCACTAACCACAAGTAACCAGTATAAGGCCACACAGGACAATGAGTAAGTGGTGCACTAACCACAAGTAACCAGTATAAGGCCACAGAGCCCAATGAGTAAGTGATGCACTAACCACAAGTAACCAGTATAAGGCCACACAGGCCAATGAGTAAGTGATGCACTAACCACAAGTAACCAGTATAAGGCCACACAGGCCAATGAGTAAGCGATGCACTAACCACAAGTAACCAGTATAAGGCCACACAGCCCAATGAGTAAGTGGTGCACTAACCACAAGTAACCAGTATAAGGCCACACAGGCCAATGAGTAAGTGGTGCACTAACGACAAGTAACCAGTATAAGGCACCACAGCCCAATGAGTAAGTGGTGCACTAACCACAAGGAACCAGTATAAGGCCACACAGGCCAATGAGTAAGTGGTGCACTAACCACAAGTAACCAGTATAAGGCACCACAGCCCAATGAGTAAGTGGTGCACTAACCACAAGGAACCAGTATAAGGCACCACAGCCCAATGAGTAAGTGGTGCACTAACCACAAGTACCCAGTATAAGGCCACAGAGCCCAATGAGTAAGTGGTGCACTAACCACAAGTAACCAGTATAAGGCCACACAGGACAATGAGTAAGTGGTGCACTAACCACAAGTAACCAGTATAAGGCCACAGAGCCCAATGAGTAAGTGGTGCACTAACCACAAGTAACCAGTATAAGGCCACACAGGCCAATGAGTAAGTGGTGCACTAACCACACGTAACCAGTATAAGGCACCACAGCCCAATGAGTAAGTGGTGCACTAACCACAAGGAACCAGTATAAGGCACCACAGCCCAATGAGTAAGTGGTGCACTAACCACAAGTACCCAGTATAAGGCCACAGAGCCCAATGAGTAAGTGGTGCACTAACCACAAGTAACCAGTATAAGGCCACACAGGACAATGAGTAAGTGGTGCACTAACCACAAGTACCCAGTATAAGGCCACAGAGCCCAATGAGTAAGTGGTGCACTAACCACAAGTAACCAGTATAAGGCCACACAGGACAATGAGTAAGTGGTGCACTAACCACAAGTAACCAGTATAAGGCCACAGAGCCCAATGAGTAAGTGATGCACTAACCACAAGTAACCAGTATAAGGCCACACAGGCCAATGAGTAAGTGATGCACTAACCACAAGTAACCAGTATAAGGCCACACAGGCCAATGAGTAAGCGATGCACTAACCACAAGTAACCAGTATAAGGCCACACAGCCCAATGAGTAAGTGGTGCACTAACCACAAGTAACCAGTATAAGGCCACACAGGGCAATGAGTAAGTGATGCACTAACTACAAGTAACCAGTATAAGGCACACATGCCAATGAGTTAAGTGGTGCACTAATCACAAGTAACCAGTATAAGGCACACAGGCCAATGAGTAAGTTATGCACTAACCACAAGTAACCAGTATAAGGCCACACAGGTCAATGAGTAAGTGATGCACTAACCACAACTAACCAGTGTAAGACACACAGGCCAATGAGTTAAGTGGTGCACTAACCACAAGTAACCAGTGTAAGACACACAGGCCAATGAGTAAGTGATGCACTAACCACATGTAACCAGTATAAGGCACACAGGCCAATGAGTAAGTGATGCACTAACCACAAGTAACCAGTATAAGGCCACACAGGCCAATGAGTAAGTGATGCACTAACCACAAGTAACCAGTATAAGGCCACACAGGCCAATGAGTAAGTGGTGCACTAACCACAAGTAACCAGTATAAGGCCACACAGTTCAATGAGTAAGTGTTGCACTAACCACAAGTAAACAGTATTAAGGCCACATAGGTCAATGAGTAAGTGGTGCACTAACCACAAGTAACCAGTATAAGGCCCCACAGGCCAATGAGTAAGTGATGCACTAACCACAAGTAAACAGTATTAAGGCCACATAGGTCAATGAGTAAGTGGTGCACTAACCACAAGTAACCAGTATAAGGCCACACAGGTCAATGAGTAAGCGATGCACTAACCACAAGTAACCAGTATAAGGCCACACAGCCCAATGAGTAAGTGGTGCTCTAACCACAAGTAACCAGTATAAGGTCACACAGGCCAATGACTAAGTGATGCACTAACCACAAGTAAACAGTATTAAGGCCACATAGGTCAATGAGTAAGTGGTGCACTAACCACAAGTAACCAGTATAAGGCACCACAGCCCAATGAGTAAGTGGTGCACTAACCACAAGGAACCAGTATAAGGCACCACAGCCCAATGAGTAAGTGGTGCACTAACCACAAGGAACCAGTATAAGGCCACACAGGCCAATGAGTAAGTGGTGCACTAACCACAAGTAACCAGTATAAGGCCACAGAGCCCAATGAGTAAGTGGTGCACTAACCACAAGTAACCAGTATAAGGACACACAGGCCAATGAGTAAGTGATACACTAACCACAAGTGACCAGTATAAGGCACCACAGCCCAATGAGTAAGTGGTGCACTAACCACAAGGAACCAGTATAAGGCACAACAGCCCAATGAGTAAGTGGTGCACTAACCACAAGTAACCAGTATAAGGCCACACAGGCCAATGAGTAAGTGGTGCACTAACCACAAGTAACCAGTATAAGGCCACAGAGCCCAATGAGTAAGTGGTGCACTAACCACAAGTAACCAGTATAAGGCCACACAGGCCAATGAGTAAGTGGTGCACTAACCACAAGTACCCAGTATAAGGCCACACAGGCCAATGAGTAAGTGGTGCACTAACCACAAGTAACCAGTATAAGGCCACAGAGCCCAATGAGTAAGTGGTGCACTAACCACAAGTAACCAGTATAAGGACACACAGGCCAATGAGTAAGTGGTGCACTAACCACACGTAACCAGTATAAGGCACCACAGCCCAATGAGTAAGTGATGCACTAACCACAAGAAACCAGTATAAGGCACACAGGCCAATGAGTAAGTGATGCACTAACGACAAGTAACCAGTATAAGGCCACACAGGCCAATGAGTAAGTGATGCACTAACCACAAGTAACCAGTATAAGGCACCACAGCCCAATGAGTAAGTGGTGCACTAACCACAAGTAACCAGTATAAGGCCACACAGGGCAATGAGTAAGTGATGCACTAACTACAAGTAACCAGTATAAGGCACACATGCCAATGAGTTAAGTGGTGCACTAATCACAAGTAACCAGTATAAGGCACCACAGCCCAATGAGTAAGTGATGCACTAACCACAACTAACCAGTGTAAGACACACAGGCCAATGAGTTAAGTGGTGCACTAACCACAAGTAACCAGTGTAAGACACACAGGCCAATGAGTAAGTGATGCACTAACCACATGTAACCAGTATAAGGCACACAGGCCAATGAGTAAGTGATGCACTAACCACAAGTAACCAGTATAAGGTCACACAGGTCAATGAGTAAGTGGTGCACTAACCACAAGTAACCAGTATAAGGCCACACAGGCCAATGAGTAAGTGATGCACTAACCACAAGTAACCAGTATAAGGTCACACAGGCCAATGACTAAGTGATGCACTAACCACAAGTAACCAGTATAAGGCCACATAGGCCAATGAGTAAGTGGTGCACTAACCACAAGTAACCAGTATAAGGCCACACAGGCCAATGAGTAAGTGGTGCACTAACCACAAGGAACCAGTATAAGGCCACACAGGTCAATGAGTAAGTGGTGCACTAACCACAAGTAACCAGTATAAGGCCACACAGGCCAATGAGTAAGTGGTGCACTAACCACAAGTAACCAGTATAAGGCCACACAAGCCAATGAGTAAGTGGTGCACTAACCACAAGTAACCAGTATAAGGCACCACAGCCCAATGAGTAAGTGATGCACTAACCACAACTAACCAGTATAAGACACACAGGCCAATGAGTAAGTGGTGCACTAACCACAAGTAACCAGTATAAGACCACACAGGCCAATGAGTAAGTGGTGCACTAACCACAAGGAACCAGTATAAGGCCACACAGGTCAATGAGTAAGTGGTGCACTAACCACAAGTAACCAGTATAAGGCCACACAGGTCAATGAGTAAGTGATGCACTAACCACAAGTAACCAGTATAAGGCCACACAAGCCAATGAGTAAGTGGTGCACTAACCACAAGTAACCAGTATAAGGCCACACAGGCCAATGAGTAAGTGGTGCACTAACCACAAGTAAACAGTGTTAAGGCCACACAGGTCAATGAGTAAGTGGTGCACTAACCACAAGTAACCAGTATAAGGCCACACAGGCCAATGAGTAAGTGGTGCACTAACCACAAGTAAACAGTGTTAAGGCCACACAAGCCAATGAGTAAGTGGTGCACTAACCACAAGTAACCAGTATAAGGTCACACAGAGGTGAGAGTCTGCAGGGATAAGCAGTGCACCAGCCACAATAGACCATAGTAATGGCCAGTTTCCCTAAAATAAATATATTGGGGCGAATAAGCCACTCCAAGAATGTCTGAAGGAACAAATAAAGCTGCTCATGAGTCATTGCAACTCGTTGGCAATGCGACCACCGCAAGAGAGAGGCGTCCAAGTCTCCACAGTAAATATAGGGCCGAAGGTCAGAAGAGGTACAGCAGTGCACATGTTGCTCTGGAGACAAACCTGAATTGCCCAGTACCTAGGCGGCATTACTAGCCATTCAGCCAGCTAGGCAGGCCCAATATAAATGAGTAGGGTAACCACAAAGGCCCACAGGAGGCAATAAGCCAAACAAAATATGCACAAGCCGCTACACTCAGGCTCCAAGATGCCAACAGTCCAAGGTAAGCATGAACAGCCGCAAATCAGACTGCCCTCAAGAGGCCCACAGGCCTACCGTATAGTGGCACACTTCCCACAATCAGACAGACCTCACAGGGCCAACAGGTGTAACAGAATAAGCAGTTCGCTAGCTGCAAACAAACAGACCTCACTAGGCCGACAGGTGTAACAGAATAAGCAGTTCGCTAGCTGCCAACAAACAGACCTCTCTAGGCCGACAGGTGTGAGAGTAACGCAGATCGCTGGCCACACTGAAGGAGGCCCAGACAGCAATGGCCTGTGGTCCATGAGGAAATATATTGGCAATCGCCACAGGACCCAGGGAGGACTAGAATCAACAGCCACAAGGGAAGGCTGTGAACAGCACCCAAAGGGGTAGCAGATGGAGAATATTCAGACAATCCGAGGTCAAAAACAGGTAAGCCACATGTGCGGTACAAATAGGGCAATCCAGAGAATGGTCAAAAACTAGCAGAGAAATCCCTGAACTGGAAAAGGTGCAGAGACGTGCAACAAAACTGATAAAGGGATTGGAGGATCTGAGTTATAAAGAGAAACTAGCCAAAGTGGGTTTATTTACATTAGAAAAGAGACGTCTAAGGGGTGATATGATTACCATTTACGCATATATACAATGTCAATACAAAGAACTATCCAATGAATTATTTACACAAAGAGCTGAGCTAAGAACAAGAGGTCATCCATTAAGACTTGAGGAAAGGCTCTTTCGACTAAAACAAAGGCAGGGATTCTTTACAGTAAGGGAAGTAAAGCTATGGAATTCTTTGCCTCGGCATGTTGTACTTGCAGATAATGCAACTGCATTCAAAAAAGCAATGGATGCCTATCTAGCACAGAACAATAGTGAAAATTATGACAGATGGCTTCAAAGCAGATCAGATGTTGAACTATCTGACTACCAATTGGAGTCAGGAAGGAATACATTTCCCCCACACACACTTGGGGCTAGTTTGGGAATGGTTCCAGAGGACTTTTTTGCCTTCATCTGGATCAACAGGGGTGTTTTTCTGGCATGGGCTGGACTTGATGGACGCATGTCTTTTTTCAGCCTTATCTACTGTGTTACTATGTAATATAGCTTAAAGTGATAGTAATGTATAGTTACTAAAGTACAGTTGAGTCTTCTTTATACATTTTTATAACAATGTGTAGCTGTATAACCTTTTAAAACATTGCCATTTTACCTTTATTCTATCATAAAATTTAGCCCTCCCGCCCCTTTTATTTACCTCAAGCAGCATACCCCCAGATCTGGAATCTGGTCCCTAGACCCGACAGATCGCTGCGAGGGACAATCTTCTTTCCTTCTGTCTAAGGAAAACACTGCCCCCTTGTGGGAGGAGGGCAGGTTTTTCCTTATGCTTAAAGAAGATTGTCACTAGTCACTTTCCATCCAGACCAGCTTGCTGAGCCTGCTTGTGGTAAGTTAAAAGGGTGGGAGGGAGGAACTTTATTATCGAATAAAGGTAAAACAGAAATGTTTTAGTAGGTTGTACTGCTACACATAGTTATAAAATGTATAAAGAAAACTCTATTTGTACTTTAATAACTAAACCTGACTATCCCTTTAAAGGAATAGTAATACTTTGTTTTATCTTTATTTTATTTTGTAGGCATTAAAAAAACATGAAGAACGATATAAGTCTTATCTCTCAAACCTTTATGGTTTGAGAGATATTCACAAGCAAAGTTTCCCCTCCCGCCCCTTTTACCTAGTGTAAGCCATCTCTTCTCAGATGTGGAATCCAGTCCATAGACCAGACAGATAACAGCAGGGGGCAATCTTCTTCCTATGAGAACAATGAAAGCCCTGCCCCCCTTGACAAGTTTTTCAGGTTTTTCCCTTATCTTAATTGAAGATTGTCCCTCTCTGCAGTCTACCTGGGCACCTCCCTTCTGCTCTGGCTGAACAGTGTTATATCAGTAAAAGGGGCGGGAGGGGGACACTTTGTCATTGAATTACTCTTGTACTACAACTCTGACAGAATTGAAATAACACTCTCCAAAGTCCAAATACTATGATGATTAACTAGAGCTGCTTTTATTATGAAACATTATTATCCCTTTAAATCACGATAGTACATTCACCCAAATCTATTTTGAATCGTTGCACTCTAAACCAGGTGTAGGTAACCACTGCCTCTCCAGCTGTTCTGGACTACAACTCCCATCGCCATCAGCCAGCTAACAGTCATAGTCTCCATTAGCTGAGGGGCCAAAGTTTATCGAACTCCGCTCTAGACTGCAAGCTCACAAGGGCAGGACCCGCAACTCCTCTTGCTTCAATGAACGTTAATTGTATATTGCCGATTTGGTAATCACTTTTCTCCATAATCTATAGCACGGCATGAGGTAATTCATTAATATTTATATATATATAGAATAATAATAAATCATAAATACAATGGTTCGTCTACTTGTGAGCAGTATACAAGATAATAATGATATAATAATAATGTATCCATGTCACTGTATTCCATCGCTGTGACATCTGTACACAGTCTTACCCCCTGGGAATATGTAAATAAAGCCCCTTGTCAGAGCTAATAGGAATCCTGTATCTCGTTATAAACAGACCAGAGCAGGTAATTAGTTGGATCCTGTATGAGCAGCTGACAGCATCCTCCCGCTCCTCTCCCTCTGAATTACCGAATGACATTACTGGTTTTCACTCATATTTATTTTAATTGACTCTCTCCTCTTCCGTCTCTTCATTAACACATCGTGATGAACCACACTTCCAGCCTCAGCATTAACTGCAACAAAGAAGCGAGTCAGGCTGGTGGGAATCAGAGGCAGAATGTAAAACGCGCTGGGCACATCATGTGACAAGAGGTACAGAGACTGATGTACTAAGATTACCTGGAGAAAACCACTACAGGGGACAGGTGCAAATTCACATTGATTCAAAAGTGGATTTTAACCCCACGAATGCCAGAGAGGTCTCCAACAAATTGCGGTGACCTCTCTAGAGGTCAAAGGGTGAAAAGCCCTACTTAAATCAATGGCTATTTTTATTTGTTCCCTGTTGTGCCAGTCGTTTGGCCTAGAATTTCTTCACTTGTTCTTTGTTTATTTGACTAATTGTGCTTAATTCTGTACTTGTTAGTAAATGCCATAACGCTGCAGCCCCCCAATAAACGGTGAACTGAGGTGTGCTTCTCAGGAAGTGAATGAAAGGGAATGAAGAGTAGTAATGATAAAGACAGAGAGAGAGAGGAGAGAGACTGGAGTGAGGGAGTAATACAGGTCAGAAAGAGGTAGAAGTGGGAAGAGGAGGGAATACAGTGGAAAGAGACAGTAGTGAGAGACGGAAGAAAAGAGACAGACAGAGTGAAGGAAGTGATGGAAGGAAGAGGGAAATCCAGAGAAAATGTAAAAGAAGGGGATAAAAGAAAGAGGGACATACCGAGAGGAGGAGGGGGAAGAGGGACATACAGAGAGGAGGAGGAAGAGGGATATACAGAGAGGAGGAGAGAGGAAGAGGGACATACAGAGAGGAGGGGGGAAGAGGGACATACAGACAGGAGGAGGAGGAAGAGGGACATACAGAGAGGAGGAGGGGGAAGAGGGACATACAGACAGGAGGAGAGAGGAAGAGGGACATACAGAGAGGAGGGGGGGAAGAGGGACATACAGAGAGGAGGAGAGAGGAAGAAGGACATACAGAGAGGAGGAGAGAGGAAGAGGGACATACAGAGAGGAGGAGGGAGGAAGAGGGACATACAGAGAGGAGGAGAGAGGAAGAGGGACATACAGAGAGGAGGAGGGAGGAAGAGGGACATACAGAGAGGAGGAGGGAGGAAGAGGGACATACAGAGAGGAGGAGAGAGGAAGAGGGACATACAGAGAGGAGGAGGGAGGAAGAGGGACATACAGACAGGAGGAGAGAGGAAGAGGGACATACAGAGAGGAGGAGGGAGGAAGAGGGACATACAGAGAGGAGGAGAGAGGAAGAGGGACATACAGAGAGGAGGGGGGAAGAGGGACATACAGAGAGGAGGAGAGAGGAAGAAGGACATACAGAGAGGAGGAGAGAGGAAGAGGGACATACAGAGAGGAGGAGGGAGGAAGAGGGACATACAGAGAGGAGGAGAGAGGAAGAGGGACATACAGAGAGGAGGGGGGAAGAGGGACATACAGAGAGGAGGAAGGGGAAGAGGGACATACAGAGAGGAGGAGAGAGGAAGAGGGACATACAGAGAGGAGGAGGGAGGAAGAGGGACATACAGACAGGAGGAGAGAGGAAGAGGGACATACAGAGAGGAGGAGGGAGGAAGAGGGACATACAGAGAGGAGGAGAGAGGAAGAGGGACATACAGAGAGGAGGGGGGGAAGAGGGACATACAGAGAGGAGGAAGGGGAAGAGGGACATACAGAGAGGAGGAGGGAGGAAGAGGGACATACAGACAGGAGGAGAGAGGAAGAGGGACATACAGAGAGGAGGAGGGAGGAAGAGGGACATACAGAGAGGAGGAGAGAGGAAGAGGGACATACAGAGAGGAGGGGGGAAGAGGGACATACAGAGAGGAGGAGAGAGGAAGAAGGACATACAGAGAGGAGGAGAGAGGAAGAGGGACATACAGAGAGGAGGAGGGAGGAAGAGGGACATACAGAGAGGAGGAGAGAGGAAGAGGGACATACAGAGAGGAGGGGGGAAGAGGGACATACAGAGAGGAGGAGAGAGGAAGAAGGACATACAGAGAGGAGGAGGGAGGAAGAGGGACATACAGAGAGGAGGAGGGAGGAAGAGGGACATACAGACAGGAGGAGAGAGGAAGAGGGACATACAGAGAGGAGGAGAGAGGAAGAGGGACATACAGAGAGGAGGAGGGAGGAAGAGGGACATACAGAGAGGAGGAGGGAGGAAGAGGGACATACAGAGAGGAGGAGAGAGGAAGAGGGACATACAGAGAGGAGGAGGGAGGAAGAGGGACATACAGAGAGGAGGAGGGAGGAAGAGGGACATACAGAGAGGAGGAGAGAGGAAGAGGGACATACAGAGAGGAGGGGGGAAGAGGGACATACAGAGAGGAGGAGAGAGGAAGAAGGACATACAGAGAGGAGGAGGGAGGAAGAGGGACATACAGAGAGGAGGAGAGAGGAAGAGGGACATACAGAGAGGAGGGGGGAAGAGGGACATACAGAGAGGAGGAGAGAGGAAGAAGGACATACAGAGAGGAGGAGAGAGGAAGAGGGACATACAGAGAGGAGGAGGGAGGAAGAGGGACATACAGAGAGGAGGAGAGGGAAGAGGGACATACAGAGAGGAGGAGGGAGGAAGAGGGACATACAGAGAGGAGGAGAGAGGAAGAGGGACATACAGAGAGGAGGGGGGAAGAGGGACATACAGAGAGGAGGAAGGGGAAGAGGGACATACAGAGAGGAGGAGGAGGAAGAGGGACATACAGAGAGGAGGAGGGAGGAAGAGGGACATACAGACAGGAGGAGAGAGGAAGAGGGACATACAGAGAGGAGGAGGAGGAAGAGGGACATACAGAGAGGAGGAGAGAGGAAGAGGGACATACAGAGAGGAGGGGGGAAGAGGGACATACAGAGAGGAGGAGGAGGAAGAGGGACATACAGAGAGGAGGAGGGGGAAGAGGGACATACAGACAGGAGGAGGAGGAAGAGGGACATACAGAGAGGAGGAGGGAGGAAGAGGGACATACAGAGAGGAGGAGAGAGGAAGAGGGACATACAGAGAGGAGGAGGGGGAAGAGGGACATACAGAGAGGAGGAAGGGAAGAGGGACATACAGAGAGGAGGAGAGGGGAAGAGGGACATACAGAGAGGAGGAGAGAGGAAGAAGGACATACAGAGAGAGGAGAGAGGAAGAGGGACATACAGAGAGGAGGAGGGAGGAAGAGGGACATACAGAGAGGAGGGGGGAAGAGGGACATACAGAGAGGAGGAGAGAGGAAGAGGGACATACAGAGAGGAGGGGGGAAGAGGGACATACAGAGAGGAGGAGAGAGAAGAAGGACATACAGAGAGGAGGAGAGAGGAAGAGGGACATACAGAGAGGAGGAGGGAGGAAGAGGGACATACAGAGAGGAGGAGAGAGGAAGAGGGACATACAGAGAGGAGGGGGGAAGAGGGACATACAGAGAGGAGGGGGAAGAGGGACATACAGAGAGGAGGAGGGGGAAGAGGGACATACAGAGAGGAGGAGGGAGGAAGAGGGACATACAGAGAGAAGGAGAGAGGAAGAGGGACATACAGACAGGAGGAGAGAGGAAGAGGGACATACAGAGAGGAGGAGGGGGAAGAGGGACATACAGACAGGAGGAGGGAGGAAGAGGGACATACAGAGAGGAGGGGGGAAGAGGGACATACAGAGAGGAGGAGAGAGGAAGAGGGACATACAGACAGGAGGAGAGAGGAAGAGGGACATACAGAGAGGAGGGGGGAAGAGGGACATACAGAGAGGAGGAGGGGGGAAGAGGGACATACAGAGAGGAGGAGGAGGAAGAGGGACATACAGAGAGGAGGAGAGAGGAAGAAGGACATACAGAGAGGAGGAGAGGAAGAAGGACATACTGAGAGGAGGAGGGGGAAGAGGGACATACAGAGAGGAGGAGGGAAGAGGGACATACAGAGAGGAGGAGAGAGGAAGAGGGACATACTGAGAGGAGGAGGGGGAAGAGGGACATACAGAGAGGAGGAGGGAAGAAGGACATACAGAGAGGAGGAGAGAGGAAGAAGGACATACAGAGAGGAGGAGGGAGGAAGAGGGACATACAGAGAGGAGGAGGAAGGAAGAGGGACATACAGAGAGGAGGAGGGGGAAGAGGGACATACAGAGAGGAGGAGGAGGAAGAGGGACATACTGAGAGGAGGAGGGGGAAGAGGGACATACAGAGAGGAGGAGGGAAGAGGGGACATACAGACAGAGGAGAGAGGAAGAAGGACATACAGAGAGGAGGAGGGAGGAAGAGGGACATACAGAGAGGAGGAGGGGGGAAGAGGGACATACAGAGAGGAGGAGGAGGAAGAGGGACATACTGAGAGGAGGAGGGGGAAGAGGGACATACAGAGAGGAGGAGGGAAGAGGGACATACAGACAGGAGGAGAGAGGAAGAAGGACATACAGAGAGGAGGAGGAGGAAGAGGGACATACAGAGAGGAGGAGGGGGAAGAGGGACATACAGAGAGGAGGGGGGAAGAGGGACATACAGAGAGGAGGAGGGGGGAAGAGGGACATACAGAGAGGAGGAGGGGGAAGAGGGACATACAGAGAGGAGGGGGGAAGAGGGACATACAGAGAGGAGGAGGGAGGAAGAGGGACATACAGAGAGGAGGAGGGGGAAGAGGGACATACAGAGAGGAGGAGAGAGGAAGAGGGACATACAGAGAGGAGGAGGGAGGAAGAGGGACATACAGAGAGAAGGAGAGGGAAGAGGGACATACAGAGAGGAGGAGAGGGAAGAGGGACATACAGACAGGAGGAGAGAGGAAGAGGGACATACAGAGAGGAGGAGGGAGGAAGAGGGACATACAGAGAGGAGGAGAGGGAAGAGGGACATACAGAGAGGAGGAGGAGGGGGGAAAGAAGGACATACAGACAGGAGGAGAGAGGAAGAAGGACATACAGAGAGGAGGAGGGGGAAGAGGGACATGCAGAGAGGAGGAGAGAGGAAGAAGGACATACAGAGAGGAGGAGGGAGGAAGAGGGACATACAGAGAGGAGGAGGGGGAAGAGGGACATACAGAGAGGAGGAGGGAGGAAGAGGGACATACAGAGAGGAGGAGAGAGGAAGAAGGACATACAGAGAGGAGGAGGGAGGAAGAGGGACATACAGAGAGGAGGAGGGAAGAGGGACATACAGAGAGGAGGAGGGAAGAGGGACATACAGAGAGGAGGAGAGGGAAGAGGGACATACAGAGAGGAGGGGGGAAGAGGGATATACAGACAGGAGGAGAGGGAAGAAGGACATACAGAGAGGAGGAGAGAGGAAGAGGGACATACTGAGAGGAGGAGAGAGGAAGAGGGACATACAGACAGGAGGAGGGGGGAAGAGGGACATACAGAGAGGAGGAGGGAGTAAGAGGGACATACAGAGAGGAGGAGAGGGAAGAGGGACATACAGAGAGGAGGAGAGAGGAAGAGGGACATACAGACAGGAGGAGGGAGGAAGAGGGACATACAGAGAGGAGGAGAGAGGAAGAGGGACATACAGAGAGGAGGAGGGAGGAAGAGGGACATACAGACAGGAGGAGGGAGGAAGAGGGACATACAGAGAGGAGGAGAGAGGAAGAGGGACATACAGAGAGGAGGAGAGAGGAAGAGGGACATACAGACAGGAGGAGGGAGGAAGAGGGACATACAGAGAGGAGGAGAGGGAAGAGGGACATACAGAGAGGAGGAGAGAGGAAGAGGGACACACAGAGAGGAGGAGAGGGAAGAGGGACATACAGAGAGGAGGAGAGAGGAAGAGGGACATACAGAGAGGAGGAGAGAGGAAGAGGGACATACAGAGAGGAGGAGAGGGAAGAGGGACATACAGAGAGGAGGAGGGAGGAAGAGGGACATACAGAGAGGAGGAGAGGGAAGAGGGACATACAGACAGGAGGAGAGAGGAAGAAGGACATACAGAGAGGAGGAGAGAGGAAGAGGGACATACAGAGAGGAGGAGAGGGAAGAGGGACATACAGAGAGGAGGAGAGAGGAAGAGGGACATACAGAGAGGAGGAGAGGGAAGAGGGACATACAGAGAGGAGGAGGAGGAAGAGGGACATACAGAGAGGAGGAGAGGGAAGAGGGACATACAGACAGGAGGAGAGAGGAAGAAGGACATACAGAGAGGAGGAGAGAGGAAGAGGGACATACAGAGAGGAGGAGAGGGAAGAGGGACATACAGAGAGGAGGAGAGAGGAAGAGGGACATACAGAGAGGAGGAAGGGGAAGAGGGACATACAGAGAGGAGGAGGGAGTAAGAGGGACATACAGAGAGGAGGAGGGAGGAAGAGGGACATACAGAGAGGAGGAGGGAGGAAGAGGGACATACAGAGAGGAGGAGAGGGAAGAGGGACATACAGAGAGGAGAGAGAGGAAGAGGGACATACAGAGAGGAGGAGGGAGGAAGAGGGACATACAGAGAGGAGGAGAGAGGAAGAGGGACATACAGAGAGGAGGAGGGGGGAAGAGGGACATACAGAGAGGAGGAGGAGGGAGGAAGCGGGACATACAGAGAGGAGGAGAGAGGAAGAGGGACATACAGAGAGGAGGAGGGAGGAAGAGGGACATACAGAGAGGAGGAGGAGAGGTGAGTGGAAGAAGAGGGAATACAGAGAGAAGGAGGGAGAGGTGAGTGGAAGGAGGGGAAATACAGAGAGAGGAGGGGGGTGAGTGAAGGAAGAGGGAAATACAGAGAGAAGGAGGAGGGGTAGGTGGAAGGAAGAGGGAAATACAGAGAGAAGGAGGGAGGGGTGAGTGGAAGGAGAGGAAATACAGAGAGAAGGAGGGGGGGGGGTGGAAGGAAGAGGGAAATACAGAGAGAAGGAGGGAGGGGTGAGTGGAAGGAAGAGGGAAATACAGAGAGAAGGAGGGAGAGGTGAGTGGAAGGAAGAGGGAAATACAGAGAGGAGGAGGGAGAGGTGAGTGGAAGGAAGAGGGAAATACAGAGAGAAGGAGGGAGGGGTGAGTGGAAGGAAGAGGGAAATACAGAGAGAAGGAGGGAGGGGCGGGTGGAAGGAAGAGGGAAATACAGAGAGAGAAGGGAGAGAGGGTGAGGGTGGAAGGAAGAGGGAAATACAGAGAGAAGGAGGGAGGGGTGAGTGGAAGGAAGAGGGAAATACAGAGAGAAGGAGGGAGGGGTGAGTGGAAGGAAGAGGGAAATACAGAGAGAAGGAGGGAGGGGTGGGTGGAAGGAAGAGGGAAATACAGAGAGAAGGAGGGAGGGGTGAGTGGAAGGAAGAGGGAAATACAGAGAGAAGGAGGGGGGGGTGGGTGGAAGGAAGAGGGAAATACAGAGAGAAGGAGGGAGGGGTGAGTGGAAGGAAGAGGGAAATACAGAGAGAAGGAGGGAGGGGTGTGTGGAAGGAAGAGGGAAATACAGAGAGAAGGAGGGAGGGGTGGGTGGAAGGAAGAGGGAAATACAGAGAGAAGGAGGGAGGGTGAGTGGAAGGAAGAGGGAAATACAGAGAGAAGGAGGGAGGGGTGTGTGGAAGGAAGAGGGAAATAAAGAGAGAAGGAGGGAGAGGTGAGTGGAAGGAAGAGGGAAATACAGAGAGAAGGAGGGAGGGGTGAGTGGAAGGGAGAGGGAAATACAGAGAGAAGGAGGGAGAGGTGAGTGGAAGGAAGAGGGAAATACAGAGAGAAGGAGGGAGGGTGTGAGTGGAAGGAAGAGGGAAATACAGAGAGAAGGAGGGAGGGGTGAGTGGAAGGAAGAGGGAAATACAGAGAGAAGGAGGGAGGGGTGAGTGGAAGGAAGAGGGAAATACAGAGAGAAGGAGGGAGGGGTGGGTGGAAGGAAGAGGGAAATACAGAGAGAAGGAGGGAGGGGTGAGTGGAAGGAAGAGGGAAATACAGAGAGAAGGAGGGAGGGGTGAGTGGAAGGAAGAGGGAAATACAGAGAGAGGAGGGAGGGGTGAGTGGAAAGAAGAGGGAAATACAGAGAGAAGGGAGGAGGGGTGAGTGGAAGGAAGAGGGAAATACAGAGAGAAGGAGGGAGGGGTGGGTGGAAGGAAGAGGGAAATACAGAGAGAAGGGTAAGGGAGGGGTGAGTGGAAGGAAGAGGGAAATACAGAGAGAAGGAGGGGGGGGTGGGTGGAAGGAAGAGGGAAATACAGAGAGAAGGAGGGAGGGGTGAGTGGAAGGAAGAGGGAAATACAGAGAGAAGGAGGGAGGGGTGTGTGGAAGGAAGAGGGAAATACAGAGAGAAGGAGGGAGGGGTGGGTGGAAGGAAGAGGGAAATACAGAGAGAAGGAGGGAGGGGTGAGTGGAAGGAAGAGGGAAATACAGAGAGAAGGAGGGAGGGGTGTGTGGAAGGAAGAGGGAAATAAAGAGAGAAGGAGGGAGAGGTGAGTGGAAGGAAGAGGGAAATACAGAGAGAAGGAGGGAGGGGTGAGTGGAAGGGAGAGGGAAATACAGAGAGAAGGAGGGAGAGGTGAGTGGAAGGAAGAGGGAAATACAGAGAGAAGGAGGGAGGGGTGAGTGGAAGGAAGAGGGAAATACAGAGAGAAGGAGGGAGGGTGAGTGGAAGGAAGAGGGAAATACAGAGAGAAGGAGGGAGAGGTGAGTGGAAGGAAGAGGGAAATACAGAGAGAAGGAGGGAGGGGTGGGTGGAAGGAAGAGGGAAATACAGAGAGAAGGAGGGAGGGGTGAGTGGAAGGAAGAGGGAAATACAGAGAGAAGGAGGGAGAGGTGAGTGGAAGGAAGAGGGAATACAGAGAGAAGGAGGGAGAGGTGAGTGGAAGGAAGAGGGAAATACAGAGAGAAGGAGGGAGGGGTGGGTGGAAGGAAGAGGGAAATACAGAGAGAAGGAGGGAGGGGTGAGTGGAAGGAAGAGGGAAATACAGAGAGAAGGAGGGAGAGGTGAGTGGAAGGAAGAGGGAAATACAGAGAGAAGGAGGGAGTGGTGAGTGGAAGGAAGAGGGAAATACAGAGAGAAGGAGGGAGGGGTGAGTGGAAGGAAGAGGGAAATACAGAGAGAAGGAGGGAGGGGCAGGTGGAAGGAAGAGGGAAATACAGAGAGAAGGAGGGAGTGGTGAGTGGAAGGAAGAGGGAAATACAGAGAGAAGGAGGGAGGGGTGAGTGGAAGGAAGAGGGAAATACAGAGAGAAGGAGGGAGAGGTGAGTGGAAAGAAGAGGGAAATACAGAGAGAAGGAGGAGGGGTGGGTGGAAGGAAGAGGGAAATACAGAGAGAAGGAGGGAGGGGTGAGTGGAAGGAAGAGGGAAATACAGAGAGAAGGAGGGAGAGGTGAGTGGAAGGAAGAGGGAAATACAGAGAGAAGGAGGAGGGGTGAGTGGAAGGAAGAGGGAAATACAGAGAGAAGGAGGGAGAGGTGAGTGGAAGGAAGAGGGAAATACAGAGAGAAGGAGGGAGAGGTGAGTGGAAGGAAGAGAGAAATACAGAGAGAGAGGAGGGGTGAGTGGAAGGAAGAGGGAAATACAGAGAGAAGGAGGGAGGGGTGAGTGGAAGGAAGAAGGAAATACAGAGAGAAGGAGGGAGGGGTGAGTGGAAGGAAGAGGGAAATACAGAGAGGAGGAGGGAGAGGTGAGTGGAAGGAAGAGGGAAATACAGAGAGAAGGAGGGAGAGGTGAGTGGAAGGAAGAGGGAAATACAGAGAAGGAGGGGGGGTGAGTGGAAGGAAGAGGGAAATACAGAGAGAAGGAGGGAGGGGTAGGTGGAAGGAAGAGGGAAATACAGAGAGAAGTAGGGAGGGTGTGAGTGGAAGGAAGAGGGAAATACAGAGAGAAGGAGGGAGGGGGGGTGGAAGGAAGAGGGAAATACAGAGAGAAGGAGGGAGGGGTGAGTGGAAGGAAGAGGGAAATACAGAGAGAAGGAGGGAGAGGGTGAGTGGAAGGAAGAGGGAAATACAGAGAGGAGGAGGGAGAGGTGAGTGGAAGGAAGAGGGAAATACAGAGAGAAGGAGGGAGGGGTGAGTGGAAGGAAGAGGGAAATACAGAGAGAAGGAGGGAGGGGCGGGTGGAAGGAAGAGGGAAATACAGAGAGAAGGAGGAGGGGTGGGTGGAAGGAAGAGGGAAATACAGAGAGAAGGAGGGAGGGGTGAGTGGAAGGAAGAGGGAAATACAGAGAGAAGGAGGGAGGGGTGAGTGGAAGGAAGAGGGAAATACAGAGAGAAGGAGGGAGGGGTGGGTGGAAGGAAGAGGGAAATACAGAGAGAAGGAGGGAGGGGGTGGAGTGGAAGGAAGAGGGAAATACAGAGAGAAGGAGGGGGGGGTGGGTGGAAGGAAGAGGGAAATACAGAGAGAAGGAGGGAGGGGTGAGTGGAAGGAAGAGGGAAATACAGAGAGAAGGAGGGAGGGGTGTGTGGAAGGAAGAGGGAAATACAGAGAGAAGGAGGGAGGGGTGGGTGGAAGGAAGAGGGAAATACAGAGAGAAGGAGGGAGGGGTGAGTGGAAGGAAGAGGGAAATACAGAGAGAAGGAGGGAGGGGTGTGTGGAAGGAAGAGGGAAATAAAGAGAGAAGGAGGGAGAGGTGAGTGAAGGAAGAGGGAAATACAGAGAGAAGGAGGGAGGGGTGAGTGGAAGGGAGAGGGAAATACAGAGAGAAGGAGGGAGGGTGAGTGGAAGAAGAGGGAAATACAGAGAGAAGGAGGGAGGGGTGAGTGGAAGGAAGAGGGAAATACAGAGAGAAGGAGGGAGGGTGGTGGAAGGAAGAGGAAATACAGAGAGAAGGAGGGAGGGGTGAGTGGAAGGAAGAGGGAAATACAGAGAGAAGGAGGGAGGGGTGGTGGAAGGAAGAGGGAAATACAGAGAGAAGGAGGGAGGGTGAGTGAAGAAGAGGGAAATACAGAGAGAAGGAGGGAGGGGTGAGTGGAAGGAAGAGGGAAATACAGAGAGAAGGAGGGAGGGGTGAGTGGAAGGAAGAGGGAAATACAGAGAGAAGGAGGGAGGGGTGAGTGGAAGGAAGAGGGAAATACAGAGAGAAGGAGGGAGGGGTGGGTGGAAGGAAGAGGGAAATACAGAGAGAAGGAGGGAGGGGTGAGTGGAAGGAAGAGGGAAATACAGAGAGAAGGAGGGAGGGTGAGTGGAAGGAAGAGGGAAATACAGAGAGAAGGAGGGAGGGGGTGAGTGGAAGGAAGAGGGAAATACAGAGAGAAGGAGGGAGGGGTGAGTGGAAGGAAGAGGGAAATACAGAGAGAAGGAGGGAGGGGTGAGTGGAAGGAGAGGGAAATACAGAGAGAAGGAGGGAGAGGTGAGTGGAAGGAAGAGGGAAATACAGAGAGAAGGAGGGAGGGGTGAGTGGAAGGGAGAGGGAAATACAGAGAGAAGGAGGGAGGGGTGAGTGGAAGGAAGAGGGAAATACAGAGAGAAGGAGGGAGAGGGTGAGTGGAAGGAAGAGGGAAATACAGAGAGAAGGAGGGAGGGGTGAGTGGAAGGAGAGGGAGATACAGAGAGAAGGAGGGAGAGGTGAGTGGAAGGAAGAGGGAAATACAGAGAGAAGGAGGGAGGGGTGAGTGGAAGGAAGAGGGGAAATACAGAGAGAAGGAGGGAGGGGTGAGTGGAAGGAAGAGGGAAATACAGAGAGAAGGAGGGGAGAGGTGAGTGGAAGGAAGAGGGAAATACAGAGAGAAGGAGGGAGGGTGGGTGGAAGGAAGAGGGAAATACAGAGAGAAGGAGGGAGGGGTGAGTGGAAGGAAGAGGGA